>CM059999.1:34986670-35088695 GCA_030463065.1 Aphidoletes aphidimyza
ATTGGAAAAGTTTACAATCTAGTTAAAGCTTCTCAAGGAAACTCAAGAATCCCCCCACGAATTTGCAACAGATGGCGCTAGTGTACCGTTAAATGTCAAAAACTGGAATTTAAATTTTTATGATAAAACAAATATTACATGAGGAATTGAATGTTGTATATCAAATCAAAATTATATATTTGTTTTGAATTTGTTTCGATTTTATTGACAAATTTTACACTTTATTGAGATTGTCTCAAATGTTAACATTTCTACGCTTCCATCGTCAGTGAGCTCAAAAACGAAACTTCTTGTTAACATTTGAGATAATCTCAATAGAGTGTAGGATTTGTCAATAAAATCGAAACAAATACATATAATTTTGATATTGTTTATCCAAGAAAAGTATTCGACGACTTAATTTTGAATGTAAACACCAATTTCAATCCGCATTTATTTCGTCATCTCTAAAAGAGTCAAGGGTGCGTGACTGTCGAATGGGTGACTATTGAATGAGTGTCTATTCAATGAGTTACTATTGATTGATAATATACTGCTGCAGTCCCTTGTAAAAATAAAATTGGCTAAATTCCTAAAATTCGTAGGATTTTGTCAGAATCTCATTTGACCAAGTCTTTTGGATTTTTTTTCGACGATAATACTTTTTTTTTGTTTTTATTCGAAAATAGTCCATATTTATTTCATGGTACATTTTAGAACATATCACTCCGAAACCGCTACTACAATATGGTTAATTTTCAAAACAAAATATCCTGCGTCAAAATTAAACAAATTGGCGTTTTCACTTTGCGATTGGATACTCAATTCTTGAGTCATATTCATATCACAATTTGATTTTTTGAGAATTTCGTACAATTTCACAATAGTCCATGATTTTTCAGCATAAAGATTGTGTAAAACAACTTCAATAGGACTTGAATATCTTTCAAGCTATATAAATTGCATGAATTGTCATAGGAGAATACGTCCAGGGGAGTTCAAAATGTGAAAACCGGTTTTCGTTTGAAATGTAGAAAGGAAGACTGGAAGACTTGAATTCGAGCCGTTCTGAAACGACTTTACAAATATGGCTCAAATTAAATAGGAAACATCCGGTGATAATATTGAACATATTTACTTTGATCACTTTGGGATTTGAGATTCCTTTTCAGAGTTATCGTCTCAATGATAACACATACAGGCGACACCATTTTTCACCGGAGGTACCAGAACCGAGTATTCAAATCAAAAACTGTAAAGGCAAATTTGTTCCCATGAATACTTGGACTCTGGTCAAAATTTGAACCCGATCAAAAATTATTTGCTCAAACGCGGTGAAGTTGAGTTTTTGAGGCAAAATCAACCATCACATTTCATGAGCGGAAAAGTAAAATCGAATATATGTCAAAATACAGTCATTTTTGGGTTTGTATGTGGTTGAAAACCATAAACTAACTCAAAAAGATTAAAATCACCACCCAAAAATTGTTTTTTTTTTATGTTGAATGTCAATGTGCCCAGAAAGAGGTTTTCCTCAGAAAATAGCGTTGGTATGTGTGTATGTGACTATGTACCTTGTCTCATGAGACAAGGACTGATCAGTTCCTGTGATGTATGAATCGCGTTTTTTTTCGTCCCATACCCATTTTCAAAAATTACACATTCAGTACCTTTCCAACGACGGTTCAACCATCAAAATTGGTTAAGATGTTCAAAATTTATGGACAACGGATTTTTTTTCGTGATTTCCTCCAAAAATTTGTTTTTATCTGTCAGAGCTTACACTATCAAATCAAGTTGTGATATGATACTAAATATAAATACACTGCCAAGTTTTACTTGGAACTACTGTTTGATGATTACGGTGATATGATTTCTTTGATTTTTTGAATTGTTAACAATTTTGAAATTAAGATTTTGGGATTTAATTCAATCAAATTTAATAAAAAAATCATCAAAAATCAAGAGTTTATTTCCGACTTTTGGGTAGAAATTTTATGAAAAACGTCAAAAGTTGAAAATCCTTTATACTGGATTTACAATTCACAAGGTCTAACGGTCATGTTCACTCTATTCATCTTGTAGGGGATTGAAAAATGCACAAACTGGGTGAATTTGATCGAAATCTTAGACATTTTTTTCGACCTTAGGTCGAAATTGTGCGATTTTCCATGAAAAATGTCAAAAATTGAAAACCCTTGTACTGGAGGTACCTCAAAATGATCGAATTTAAAAAAAATAAAAATATTCATTTCAGATTGTCCAGTCTAGATTATACTCCGAAAATTTCAAAACATTAGCTATAACGGTTTTTGAGCTATGAATGGTACAAACAAACGTACAAAAAACGATTTTAGAGCATAGTATATCAAAATTTGGTCACATAGGGCAAAAAAACCAGAAACTTCAAAATCATTTTTTTTGGCTCATTTTGTCATAATTTCGCCGTATGTACGGTGGCTGACAATAAGGAATTATGTATTGATGAGACATTTTCCTTACTCTTTGAACTGTGTTTCGTGCGGTTTTCTCAATTTAGAACGTATAAGCGAGACAGAAACATTTGATTTACTGCAAATTGAAGTGAAATAAAGACAGATAGATATTTTTGACAGGGATAATACTTCGAAAGTACTCTTTTCACATTGATCCGCTTTGGTCAATGAAATAAAACCAAAGTTGGCATATTTTTTTTACCCAGTGACGACAGCCTCATTCTAGAAAAATGCACCCCCAACATATATCAGTGTATGAAAAGATATATTTTTTCACATTTGTCAACCCTATTCAATGAGAGATATTCCCTTAATGTCTTCAGAAATATTTTGGTGCTGGTCAAGCTATACTATTGTACTGTACTCTATTGCAGATCTTTTTAGGTATTTTTCAACAAATTTGCCTTACAAAATGTCTGATATAAGATGAAAAAACCTCTGAACGAGGTGAAAACAGAGTGGCGCAACCATAGCTCCTTTGTTCCTCATTCAATAGTTACTCATTCAATAGTCGATTTGGAAAAATGCACAGAGACGGTGTTCACTGTTTACATTGAAAATAATGTCAATAGATATTTCTACTACGGAAAAAAAATCAGAAAAATCTTTGGTTTTTCCACCATCGAGGAAAACTATGAAAATTTTGGAAAATTCAAAAAAAAACTTTTTTCCTGGTCATCCTAGATATGTGACTCCCAAATCCTTCATCATTTTAGCTGATTTTGATGAAAAATCGCCAAAATTGGTCAACTTCAAAATACTATATTTCTCTTATTTTCCAACCAATTTTAATGTTTTTTTTATGGAATCACACTAATTTTTCCCTGGCTACAGTTTTTTTCTTGAGAGTCACATATCTAGGATGCCCAGGAAAAATGTATTTTTTTTTATTTTCCAAAATTTTCATAGTTTTCCTGGATGGTGAAAAAACCAAAGATTTTTCTATTTTTTTTTTTCGTTAAATCTTTTAATTGATATGTATTTTTATCTTTTCTTCGATATAAGTCAATAAACAAACCATAAATATTATGAGAAAACGGTTTTTTCGTCGTCGAGAAACTGTATTGAAACTTTTGGCCTGTACTGTATGTCATAACATCTCCTGCCTCTTTGAATATTTAACAAGTTTTCAGTTTATAGGGTCTATAGATCGCTTATAGATTATTTAAACCAACCGAAAAAGGGGCACATTTAAACGTGTTATTTATTATAAGTTCTTGTAATCATAGCGGAAGAGAATCGGCGCGACGATAGTAAACTTTCTAGTCCACCAGCGCCATCCATGAAGTAGCCAGGGCAATATGTCACATTCTCATGAAATCTAGGTTTTCTAAGCGCCATCTACATAAGATTTTAACTACATTTCACCGGATCAAGCTTTTCAGTATTGCCATCTATGAACAAAATTTGGTTGGCCAAATTTGTTTGAGACGTACCCCATGCTCTTTGTATTACCAAAAAACAAAGATTGATCGAATTTTATTAACACTTCTATTTTGAAATTTGTTTTTTTTTATTTACCTTTCATACCATAATCTATCAAATGTAACACGACGTTCCGTTTTGGGATCAAATCAGTTTAAATAATCTTTTGAATTGGTTTCAATCGATTCTTTTGATATGACTAAATATCAACAAATCCTTGACATTGGTCATTGGTCATCCATGTCGCTGTTCATTTTCGTTCGTATCGCGTAATCTACCTACTTTGAGGATTTAAATCAATCACTTAAATCAACAAGAGTTTAGTTATGGCAATATGGCTGAAATTGAAGAAGAAACATTTGGGAAAAGTGGATCACTTTACACTCGTAACTATTGTTGTTTACCGTAATACTAAATTCAGCTAAACTGAGACTCACGTTCAAATTTGAGCCTGATCAGAGTTCATTTTCTAGAGTGTTGATTATTTGAATTCAAATTTTCCACACATAAAGGGTGTTTTTTTAAGAGCTTCCCATCTTTTTTTTAAAAAATAAAACGCAAAATAATCATTTATTGAAGCCCACAAATGGTTTTATTAGGTGGCAAATTCAATATAATTTAGTGTTTGAAAATAATTTCGGGCATATGGCCACCGCGGCTTCTCTTTACATAGCCCATTCGATCAGTCCAATTTTGGGTCACTCTCTCGAAATCAAATCATCTTCAGCGATGAGGCTCATTTCTGGTTGAATGGATACGTCAACAAGCAAAATTGTCGTATTTGGAGCTCGGAGCAACCAGAAGAGATACTGGAGACACCTTTGCATCCACAAAAGGTAACAGTTTGGTGCGGTTTACATGCCGGTGGCATCATCGGTCCTTATTTCTTCAAAAATGAGGCCGGAGCCAACGTTACGGTCAATGGTGAGCGCTACCGCGACATGCTTGATGGCTGGTTTTTCCCAAATGTTGCCACACATGACCTGGGCGACTTCTGGTTTCAACAAGACGGCGCTACATGCCATACAGCCGCCCAAACAATGGACCTTTTGAAAGGAACGTTTGAAGATCGGATTATTTCGAAAAACGCCGCAGTCGATTGGCCACCTCGTTCGTGCGATTTGACGCCGTTAGACTTCTTCTTGTGGGGGCACGTGAAGGCACTCGTCTACGCGGATAAGCCAGCGATCATTGAGCAGTTGGAAGCCAACATAATTCGCGAAATTAACGGCATACGCCCCGAAGTTCTCGAGAGAGTGACCCAAAATTGGACTGATCGAATGGGCTATGTAAAGAGAAGCCGCGGTGGCCATATGCCCGAAATTATTTTCAAACACTAAATTATATTGAATTTGCCACCTAATAAAACCATTTGTGGGCTTCAATAAATGATTATTTTGCGTTTTATTAGTGTGTGCTTCAGAAGTAGGAAATAAAACGATTAGCATTTAATTCAAATTGTCCATTTATTATCATATTTAAATCGTTAAATCACTTTAAATACATCTCATGTCGAAAATTAGTGTTTCTATTCATTAAAATAGATTTTCTTTGTCAACATTTTTGTTCACACTTTTGAATTAATTCATTGACTACAATTGATTCAAATGAATTTATTTCCGTCAAACATTTCCAACCAATTTTAATTTAAATCAAATTCAAAATATCATTTTTATTGTATACATTTATTGTTTTTGATTCAGTGATAGCAAACATGTTTCTAGGTCAATGAATTGCATTTGAATAAATGCTTTCAAAATCACTGATTTGATCGTAGAAAAACAAATGTTTTTTTTTTCGGTTGGAGATTCTGGGCAATTTGATAAGTACAGTTTTGATTTATTGTGATAGTGTGATTTACAATACAAATTACAAATCGATCGCTTACATCGTGTGAATCGTCTGAGCACATGCTTCAAACTAGATTGTCATGATCAAACACGATCATTTTTAACTACAATGAAGGCTTTTGTAAGTCATAAGTTCATATAAAAAATAGGTTTTTTCCCCGCCGTGTACTTTTGACACCAGAAGCATCCAATCACGATCTATCTCAATTACACTAAACAGCAGAGGTACAGGTTGGTGTCGTTGAAAAAAGCTAAATTCTCAATGAAATGGACGTAATGTTTTAGTTTTTATTTTTATTCTTTGTTTTTATGAAATGGGCTTCCATTGGACTATTCGCAAGACCAAAGGGTACACGGTACACATCAAAGTATACACATTCGGACGCCAAAATAACTATTTTTACGTTAAAGTATTTTTTGAATTAAATTTTAATTGAAGATTAAAAATTAAAGAAAAATTAACGAAAATGTAAATACGGAAACAAAATGAACAACAAATGATGAAATTTGTACGTATTTGATGGTCGCCAGCGATCAAAGATGACAATTTGAAGTATTTATCGAGAATTTCACCATCTTCCTGGATGGGAACGTTCAGAATCAAATGAAAACATTTTAAATGTACTTTCCAAGTGCGTCTGGCCTAAAAACTGTTCTGTTGCAACCAAAAAGCACTTGAAAAGAACACAAACAGCGAAGAAATCGCAAAAAAAACATGGAAATGAACAAATGTTAAAATTTCACTTCTAACATTTTTGAATCTTTATAGGCTTGCTATGGCTGGTAGAGACTCTCCATTGGAAAAAATTCCATTTCGCCATTAAATTTAAAAGCCTTCAACTATCCCAGCAAAATGGCCAGAGCCGAAACAAAAGTTCCAACCCAAATCCGGGCCATGGACAAAATCAGTCCCAAAATGGACATGATGCTAGCACATCGAAATTTCCGTACAAAACAAAAGCGCCATGTGTGTAAACAGGCGATTTTGGCACTAAAAACTATTTGAAATTAAACCTAACAAAAAGGATTCAATATAAAAAAAAATAATAAAGAAATCTTAACATAAAATGTCAACTAGAATGAAATTGGAGACTAGCAATGTGTTATGTGTGATTTTTTCTATAAATTAACATAATATAACTATCATGTATTGATATAATGTTTATAATAACTGAAATTTGAGTTGTTAGCTGCCATCACAATCACAATACACACAATGGGCAGCATCACAACTGTTATATGAATTCTATGTAACTGTTTAAATATGGAATCTGGTTCTGTTCAACTACAAACTAATGCACAAAAATGCAGATGATATTTTAATATTCAGGTTCAGTCCACAGTTAATGCAATTATTTAAATCAATTCCGACTTGATTATGTCATCAATTTTACAAATACGGTTTTTCATTATTTTTTTCTCTTCTAAACAACACAATAGATCGCACAAACGGATAAATTGGACCGTTGACACGGTGAAATTTGCACATAGATAATAATCATCTTGTGCCCACCCAATCAGATCAGAATTAGCTGCGAATTCAGTACAAATGACATTTAATGTAACATCAAAAATGGTGTATTGAACACAGATGGGTAAGTTAGGTAGGTGACAGAAACCGACACATTTTTGATCATATTGTTTATACCGAAAGTGTTTCGAGTGTGTTATTTTGTGGTGGTTGTGATTTAGTATTTGAATTTGTATTTGCAAATTGCAAGAAAATATCCTCAAGTGATGTTTCATTTACAGTTATATCGGTCACAAATTGCTTATATTGTTTTTGTAATGCTTGAATTTTGGTGAACACCTCGGACCAATGCAATGAATCCTCTTTCACGATGAATGTTAAACGACCCTGATAAAAAAAAAATGGACGAAACAATTAATTTATTTGCATTACAAACAAACAAAAATTGACACAAAATCATCGGTTGTGGTTACATACCGCATATTCTTCTTGTATTTTACATTGATTGAATGATTTGCTCATCGATTCTTTCACTTTGATAATATTCTCGCTATTGTCGATCGAACTCCGTTCATTGTAAACAATATGGATGACAAAACCCAATCCAAATGAATTTTTTAAATTTTGAATCGGCCCAATGCAACGTATTGTTCCATCGACCATTATTGCCAGCCGATTGCACAGGTATTCACATTCGTCCATGCTATTTTGAAATGATAAAATGTCAATTTTTAAATTGCCACATTGGTGAAATACGAAATGAAACTCAAACTGCACCAAAAACACCAGATTCAAATTGATTTTGCAAACAAACATCTCACCTGTGTGAAGTCAACACAATATTTTTATTGCTTTTCTGGCAATCCTGAATGCAATTCCACATGAAACGTCTGCTAACTGGATCAACTCCGGTCGTTGGTTCGTCTAGCAAAATCAGTTGTGGCACAGCAATCTGCAAATTCACCGAAAAAATGTTGGTTTAATTTTCATTTGAGAAATGTTACAAAAAAAAACAAAAAAATTACTCAACAGAGGCAAAAAATCTTACCATTGCAATGGCAGTGTTCAATTTGCGCTTCGTTCCACCCGAATAGAATTTGATTTGTACATGTTTGTATCGAACCAGATCCATACGTTTCAGCCACTTTTCCACCTCACGATGAATTCGATGGCGTGGTGTACCACGAATCCATGCCATGTATTTGAGAATCTCATAAGCTGTCATATATGAATTTAATGCATCCACTTGAGGACAGTAGCCAAACAGTGTTTTATACTGCAAATGAAGAATTTGAATTTACATTCAGTTGATTAATCTCGTACAGAAAATTATAAAATACAAATCCACAGTAGAACTCACCATAGTCGATTGATCGAAACAACTCATGCCATTGATATAGATTTGGCCATGGGTTACAGTTGTATCATGTGTTAACATTTTGAATGTGGTCGTTTTACCAGCTCCATTGATGCCAAGCAAACCAAAACATTCACCTATAAAAATCAATCAAAATGGAATATATTCTGTAAATGTTCGACCATTTTTACGAAAATAACAAAACACAATTATTTGAGAGAAACCAATCAAACCTTGTTTAACAGCAAAATCAATGCCACGAACTACGTTCGAATCGTCATAAGCTTTGTACAAATTTGCCACAATAACTGCATAATCGTTAAGCTTTTTATCACGTACTAATGATCTGGTCAATGTTTTTTCCTCTTCAACCTGTGAATTGCTGTTTGCAGAGCAACAGTTCAGTTGCATACTGTCCGATTTTGATTGAACATCGTCCGAACGCTTTTTTTGACACCATCGGCATGTAAAGAGGCATCGTAGTTTTTCACGTCGATAAATACTCTCCACAATTTTGATCAAAACCAACTGAAACAGGAGAAGAAGAAAAAAACACAATTGAATGCAAATCTAGAAGTTAAAATCGATGCAGACGAGTATGAGGTAGAAAAGTCCAGGGGAAGAGTCATATTTTGTAAAATGGCCAAAGTTCGAAAATCCATCCTATTTTGATGACCGAAGAAGTGGTATTCTTAGAAGCCAGATGTAAAGTCCCATAGACTATTTGGAGAGGGATTTCAGGGGATAAGACCAACAAGTGATGCTTACATAAGTGACAGCTATAATGGCTCCTGCATACATAAAGTATGTCGTGAGATTAAGTGGTCCATATGAGTCTGTGTACGAAAGTGTCTCCGGAATAACTTCAGCGGTTGGTTGTGAATATTGGTGATCTGTTGGACAGTTGTTGAAATTGATTAATTGCAGTTGATGTCGTTCTTGTGTTTTTGTGCGTAAAATTGTTAAAAAGTCCAAAGCAATCGGAAATATCGTATTATGAAACGGTTTCAATTGAATCATCACGTCAAACACTTACCGAAATTGAAATTAATTTGTGCTTCATGATGTTTAACATATGTGAGAAGCAAACAGCTAATAGCATGTGATAGCCCATAGTCAGGAATTATTAACAGCACAACTATAAGCATGTCATAGGTTTTAATATTGTCTTCTGATGATGATATAAATGATGCGATGATATCTGAAAAAAAGAAGAATTTTACCTCGAATGCTAAGAACATACCAATCAATTATGTAATATCATGTGTGTGGTTATACTTACAGAAAATAACAAACATATACGTTAAAAATGAATACAACGATGACATGGTGCGGAACATTTGACTTAAAATGTAGATGATTGGAAGATAGCTCAAACCGTACAGCATGTAAATCGACAAAAACATCACTGAGGGGCAAAAAACAAAAATTCCATTTAGTCACCCACCCAAAAATCCAATCAATTCACTCAAAATATTTATGCATTCTGTTTACCATATTCTTTAGTTTCAAAAATGTGATGAACATCGCACCAGATGTGAATTGTGTACATAAAGTACGAATACAAGGCATGAATCAAGGCATCGAATAGAAATACGGATGTCCAATAAATGAATGGCGATATTGGCTGCATCTTTTTGAATTCTGTGCGCTCCTCATTGAATGGCATCGAAACGTAGAATAAAATATAGAAAAACATTGCCATTGGCATAAACATTGCGTAAACATCCAAATCGGCTTTGCTGATTTTCGTTTGATTTCTATAAGATAAGAAGTGTAGTTTGATATATTTAGTTGATTGAATGATGAACGATCGCAAGATGCAAAACAAAACCATTTCTACCTATGCATTGGAGCATTTGTGGTCTTAATGCGATTATTTCCATCGGTTAACAGTTGTAGTTCAAAGTTGCTGATTAAATTTACCGTCGCTGCTAAACTGTGTAATGAATTTCCCGAGAATAAAACATCCATGCTGATGCCTTTCGTTTCATCATCACGGTAAATGACCAATGCAGCCGGAAAATATTCATGGTAATGTGTTGTATTCTCTCGTTCCAAAACCAGCAATTCTATGCAAAATAAAATTCAAGAAAAAAAAAGTGGTATTACAAAAATCTCTTCGTATCGCCACGGGATCTTTGTGTTTCTTACCGTTTTCAATTAAATTTCTTGGATACGACAAATATTTGGTGCGTAGATTTTCATTTTCAATGACTTTGTGCAATGATTGCTGGAAATAATTGCGATCCTTTAAATGTTCATCAAGCCAAATTAGAATTTCAGCATCACTTGGTGTGATGCGATCAATATGCAAATCAATTAGTTCTGAAGCTGTATCGCCTTTGTTGTATAATTTGTAATTGATCGACAAGAAACTGATAACAATCGCCGCTATTGGAAATGAAGCCTAAAACAAAACAACCACAGATTATTTGGTTAAGAAATATCCGGATAAATTGATAGATTGTGATAAATACTAACCAGCATGAGCCAATAGAGCCATTGGGCGCGCATGAAAATGCCCTTTTTATACCAAATGGCCAAAAACTGTTCAAAACCGCTGATTCGAAGTGGCTCCTCACGTAAACGATTGTAGGTGGCATCCACTTCATCCTGTGCTTCTTTCGGTCGTCCCGCATATGCAGCATCACTCTTAAAAAACACATCTTCAAGTGATGAATTTGTGATGCTTATCGATGAAATGCCCAGATCTTGTTGCTTTTTTTCCAATTGGCCCAACAATTCGGGGAATGTCGTTTGATATTTGTACGGTAGTGAAATGATCAACGTTGGTTTGACAAACGATTTCAATGCCATGTCAGGCACAAATTTTTGGATTAAATCAACCGTTTCGACTTGTTTGAATTGATCGTTTGTGAGAAGCTTTAGAATGTAACCGGTTTCAAATCGTCGTTTTAACTGAATCGATGGTCCATAGCATAGCAATTGACCATGCGATATAATTGCAATTTTATCAGCCAAAGCTTCAGCCTCTTCCATATAGTGAGTTGTTATGAAAATGGTGTGATCTTTACGCATATCCAATAAAATATTCCATAGTTCACGTCGAGACTCCGGATCCAGACCAGATGATGGTTCGTCCAAAATTGCGATTCTGTAACAAAAAATGATTAATTTCAATGCATTTTTCAACAAATAAGTGGCAAAAACCGAAAAAAAATGCTGTAATGATTAAGTTACTCACTTCGTATTCCCAATCAGAGCAATGCCTAAACAAAGACGCCGTTTCATACCACCGGATAGATTGTGTCCATATTCATTTGCTTTGCTAGTTAAATTCAGTTTCTTCAACAAGTGGTTGGCATCATATTGAACTTGTTTGGGAGTTAAACCACGAAGCTAAACGAAAATCAACACAATTAATTTTTGTTGAAGGCAGAATACAATAAATTGAGTGGGTAAAATTAAATCTGACCCGATATTTATACGCAGAAAAATCCGAATTTTCAGTTTCGAATCATGTCGAGTCGATTCGAATCTATAAATTTTTAGGTCGAATATTGAATAAATCCGACTTACGGATGTTTCATGCAATTGTTTTTTTTTTTAAATTTATTTGATCAAAAACAAAATGAGAATCCAAATGGTATAAAATCTCTTACCCGTCCAAAGAACCAAAGATGATCCAAACAGGTGAAGTAGCTCATGTAAACGTTGTGCTGTGGACAGTAACCGATTTTGTGTCGATACACATCAACATTTTCCTCTCCATCAATGCTAATCAAACCGCCTGATTTCGGAATAATGCCACTGATCATTGACATTGTTGTCGTTTTCCCAGCTCCATTATGACCCAACAACACCGATATCTGATTCTTCACAATGTCTAATGATAAATTGTTTACAGCGACATTCTTTCGACCACGGAATTTCTTAAACACTTTGGTTAGACCGCGAATTTTGACAGCAATCTCAGTTGTACTATCCACATTCATGGCCGTATCAGTGTGATCACCACTTGTTGATGAATTTACTTTGGAACTGCTACAATAGTACGAGGGCATCAATGGAAAGTAGAAAGGTTTTGGTGTGCCACATCGTCCGGGAAACACGTGAGATAAATAGAAATAGAGTAAAGTGTAGCCAAATGTATGCGCTAGTAGAAATCCATACAGCTCCAGCATTGAGAATCCATTTGATCGGTTCAATAGGTCATCGAAAGAAAAAACCAAACCTACAGATTGAATAGGCAAAGTCAAATCGTTTTAGTATTTTCAAGAAACGTCGATCTTTTTTGACAAATAAAAGTTCGTTGAATTGTTGAACTAACTCACCTTTCATGCCATAAATGTCGATTAAATTCAAGCCTTTAAGCAATACAGCCGAATTGAAAACTGGCAAAATCAGGTCCAGCATTTTGTCATTGAACAATACGATTAAAAACGGAGCGATATAGCACAGGAATCCGCCAATTTTTGCATAATAAACTATTAAAATGGAACGAAATACGTTAGAAATGAGATATTTTGAACCGTAAATGAGATATTTTGAACAGCAAGTAATCAAGCAAACGAAATGTTGACTAACCTGAATCAAACGCAACGGTTAGCAGGAATGTGAACGCAATAGCGGATGTCAAGTACAAGAAAAGTAGAATAATTAACCAAATGACACCAACATGTCCGAGCAATTGATAACAAGCGGCAATTATTAGAGTCACACCAAAAATGATGCATCCAATCAATAGGTTGGTAAAGAAAAACGTCACATTGTTGAGATAGCTTTGAGCCGAAGCGATTCGCAGAAACTCTTTCACACCGCAGCCCTTCTCTTCAACCATAGGAACCAGAATCATATTCAACAGCGCCGTAAAGCTGTAAATTATCACAACAAATATTCCGGTTTGTTTGATTCCGATGAATTGCTTGCGTTCACGCGCATTTAATGGAAACTTTTTGAATTCCAGCTATCATGGAAATAAAAAAAAAATGGATCATTCATAAAAATGCACCGAATCGAAAGAAATGTTGAGATTATGATATTTTACCTTAAATTCATCTCGGGGTTGATCAGTTTTTATCTCAATGTATGCCTTATCTATACTTCGCTGCAGTGCCAAGAACCCACTGTCAACGTACTCATCAATATCTGAGATAAATGATAATTTTTTTTTTATGAATTTTGAAAAAAAATAGAATATTGACCAATTTTGACTTCGAATGACTCGAAGATATCTTACCTCGATTGGCTATTTCATAAATGTTATCCAAGTAGATTTGCTCCGTACGGAAATTATTGTTTCTCGTTCGAATGGTATAGTTGAGTTGTCCATTACTACCATCCTGTGTAAAAATGACGGCAAAATCTCGGTTCTTTTTGTGCCGTTGGAAAAATTGATGCAACTCTTCTTCATTATCGAATGCATGGATTCCTGGTGATCGATTCATTAGTTAGAACAAATATTGCAAACATAATGATGATGGCAGAAAAATGTCTTCATTTTTATTTTTGGAAGGGAATTTGACTAAATTCTAATATAACAAGGATTATTCCACTTGGGGATGGAACTTTTTGTACTTCAGTTTAGCAAAGAATATGCAAAACTGTTTCTACCATTTTTACTAAATTTTTAAACTGAAACTACTGAATCTGGCCAAAGTTCTGAAGAAATACTGCATTGTTTTACATTTTACGGAGACCGTATATATTAAAGTACATTTTTAAGTACGGAACTTATGGTACTTAAGCACGCTATCATAAGTTAAGTACGGTACTTAGGATTTACTTAGAGAGTGTACTTAGAGTGTGCCAATTCGTACTTAAAACTATAATAATTCAGTTAAACTTTACTTAAATTAAAGTAAAGTAAAGCAACTACTGACGTCATTATGTTGGCCAGATTCAGTGAAAAGCCTAGAAATTCAGTAGTTTTAAGGTATTTGGTCAAGATTTAGTCGGCTTCAGCACCCGGCAATAGCGCCATATAACTTAACATTGCTGTCAATGTCGTGTTTTATGCTCTTCTTCTTCTCTGTATATATACACAGAGATGTCAAACGAGAAATATCAAAGTGTGCGTTTTGCTACTGAGCTGCGTACAGCACTTACGTATTACGAAATACTCAACAAAAGTCTCAAATTGAGGATCTGTTATTTTTCAGCTATCCAGTAGCTAGAAAAATCCACCCGGGATCAGTTACAGGCTCAATTTCCATTGACATTTACTCTTAGTGTGGGACCATTTCAAATTAACCCTTATTCAATGTAATACCCTGAATTAGAGCTCAAAAGATTCAAAGGGACATTTAGATTCATTAATTTAACTGTGAAATCGATATTTAAATGTCGCGTTTTGTAAAACTCTCCCATCATTCCGTCAGTTCTAAGCTCATTATTTATATGCCAAACTGATATGCATTGTTATACATGTGAATCTACATACAATTTCAGTTGAATAAAAAACAAATTTACGATTCATCATGGTTCTAATAATAGCTACACTCAATAAATATTACACATGCGATGGCTCTCTATATCGAGGGGATACATTTAATTTGTATTTGATACGTGTAAAGTAGTAAAGTTCAAATAAATGAAATTAACAAAAAAAAAATGCCCGTTTTGTTGAGTCACGTAGGTGTAACGAGGCAAGAGCGAGAGTGTCATGCCGCAAATGACACTCTCATGCATGTAATTTACCAAATCAATGAATTCAATCTAATACTAACTTTCTTCCACGATGTTCAATCGATATCGAATATTTTCCATGATACGAAATGTGTACGAAGTGTTGGGCGCATACAATATCAAGTCCTCATGATTGGCCGGAAAGTATTCATTGATGGCATCCTGTTAAAATGTAAAATAAATATTGTTTATTGATTACAATGTCGAAAAATGTTGCAATCGAAATGTTAAGCAATTGATGTATAAAAAACCACCGAATGATAGCTGTTGATAAACAACAGTTTTTATTATTTCACTGTATTTCCAGGAATATGCTGAGCTGTTGGGTTAACCACTCAACGCTTATCTTATCCTCGATATGAATTCTTATCCAAAGTACAAACCAAATAACAAACGAACAGGAAAAAATAAACAAAACACCAAGCGATCAAGTGATAAAAACACTGTGTGCCGAATGGAAGGTCATTTAGCCAGAGAACTATGGATACGTATTACAGCTGAACCCAGCTATAGCTTGCTTAGTGTGAATTTCATGATAAAACTGCACTATGGATCGATTCAAGGGAAAATGATGGATTTTGCATTTATTTAATGTTAAAAAAAAACAAACGCAAATTCCATTGAACACGTCTTTGTCGGCCTCTAAATTGGTCAATCAATTGCATTTTTTACCAAGAACATCACACAACTTTATGAAAGCCAATATTATATGACGCTGTTAAACTGTTTATTCATTCTCCATTCAAATCAATATTTGATCAACTGTCAGTTTTAAGTCTCAAGCTTGAAATGTGTTTTGCTTCCAATGAATTTCATCATTTTCCACGAATCTAATTATTATAAATTGATTTTAAAGTCAACAATAGTTTGTTTATCTACATTGATAAGTGTGTGTGTGTATGTTTTGAAATGGCATGACTTCATCGATTTTATAAACGAATGTGATTCTCTACATACAGAAAATGAATTTTGCCGCACTCTGCATCTCTGAATCTCGGAAATATGTATTCCGAATTGAATCGTTTGTATTGTTCGGGTTTCAAGATGAAACCGAACCAATTATCCATCATAATGTATATGTAATGTAGAAACAGTGCGAGTGGAAAATGGTTAAATTTAAAAACTAGGCCAAATTCACTCGTTTGTTTCACACATTTAATCGTATTATAAAATGACATCGGAGAAAGTGGATTGGGAGAGCGGCCGGAAATGATGTATACGACGATGCCATCGTCAACGGTTAGATGGAAGTATTACGGTGAATGGAAACCAGAACACCGCAAACTCGTCCACCGCACCAAGGGCTTTCTATTTGCATTGACAACTTTCACTGGGTGCTGATAATAACAAAAGCACATTTGCATAGTGCAAGCACCACTTTTGCTGACATTCTTCCATAAATGGGTTACGTTTTGCCGTTTTGCTCTAATTTTAGACACAAACCGATTGTGTCCGTCATATGTGTTTCCGTCAATATCAACAGTTTTTACGTTGTTGTTGTTGTTATTTGCTTTATTTATTTTAATTCAATCCATTGAAGAATCTCTTGGAAACTTGTTGCCATTTGATTGACACACTTTTTTTTCTTCAATAAACAGGCCATTTGGAGTGTCACTTCAATGGTTAACCGAGACACTTGAAACTCGATGGGAACATGGTTAGGTGGAAACGAGTCACTCAACAACCCATGGGTGCACTGACTATGACATATACATCAAGTGGATTGAACAAACCACACATTGTTATCAAACATCCCATGTTCTGGTTTTGAATTTAATTCTATTCAGTTTTCTGATTTCCATTGTTATGATTAGTTCTTGAATCTATTCAGTGAAATAAACGATTTAATATTCAAAACGTACATTATTTTTGCTATGTTTATATCATTTTTATATGAGTAATCTTGAGAAAATTACTATATTTCACTGTTTTATGCCGAAAAGCAACACGCAAATCGTGTATAAAAAAATATATATAAATCTGGCTCAATGCCGAGATTATATCATGATTTAACTGCATTTGTGTTAAGTATTTTGAATGCTGCATTCGCCAGTTTCACGATAACAAGATGAAAAAAAAAACAGATTTTTTAAGCATTTGGGGTCTGTTTTGAGGTTTTTATAGACTTTTTTGTGTGGTAATTTCTATTCATATTTCTACCAGTAAAACTGATAACAATATCGATTAACAGTTACAACGAGAGTCTCGTTATGTGACTAACCCATGTAACGCTACTATAGTTGAACCATAACTTACGGTCTATAATAGAATTGTGTTACACAAAAAAAGGGGGAAAAAATAATAATCGTTCTGAACTGTTGGAACTACCGGAAATAACAAAAAACATTCTAACATAAAATATATCGTCTCCCATGGCGTTTACGCAAAAAGAAAACAACTCTTTACCAAAGGCCAATTTGCATTCTCCCCACTCCTCCCTGTTCGTTTTATTTATTCTGTCGTTTTCTTATTTCATTCGTTCAATCGGCAGATGTTATCTTTGCCAAGAGAGAGAAAAAGAAAAACAACAAAACAATGGAAGCAGCTCTCAGATATTTTTAAACTGAAATCTTTTTTACAGTTGTAAATGAGTCATCTCAATATGCCAAAATTATGCAGAAAAGAAATCGAAACACATTGAGTTAAATAATAAAGATATTTGAATAATATATCAATATATCTGAATTCAGACTTATAGCTAGCTAGAAAATAGCAATGAACTTCGAAAACGAGGGGAAAATCACAAAAAAAAACAAACTCATTGCATTTGTCTCATGTTAATTACTTTATCATGATAAAGGGTGCATATACAGGGTGAGGTACAACTACTTGTATATAATATTTTCAAATTATTTCCATCGTGAATTATTATGCTAAAACGTAAAGAAACGCTTGTGAAAATAAAACGATTGGCAAACGAATTTCGATTAACAATCGATCGACGATCGATTGAAACCGATTAAAAAACACAAAAATCGATTGAAAAACAAAGTCATCTTTTGGCGGTTCTCTGTGTGAGAACACAGGGGAATCTAAAAGTAATTGCAGAAAGTGATTTCAAAATATTCAAAATAATTGTCGACAAAAGAAAACAAAAGAAAACAGTGTTTACTAAACACATGAGTGGTTTGCCCCTCGATCGAAAGACATGTCATTATTAGTCCATTCGTAATGATAGATATTTAATACTAATGACAAACTGTTGTTGTCGTATTCATTTGGTTTGCATATACAAAGAGTCTTTTACTTTGAATGCGGAACCAACCCATGTTATTTGCAACAAACTCTGGCTAAAACCTTCCATGCTTCATATCAAAACAATAAACAAAATATTCATAAAATTGTTTTGCCCAAACATATTTATTTACCTCTGTAATAGTTTGAAAATTGCTTTGAACGCCTTTTGTGGTGGCACTGCTCACATGAATTTGAAACCATGCAATTGCAATTGGTACCACAATCATAAACACATTTTTAATCCATGAGCACTGAAAGCATTTCCAATGTTTCCACAAAAAAATCTGCACTGTTGTCGTAAATGTGTTGCTATTGCTCATTTTGACAAATAATTTTCCACTATTTTTCCGTTTAACACACCAATTCATATGGAATAAACCATTTCAAAATAAATCGTTGATATTTTTAAAATGTTTTTTTTTTTACTTTGTTTTCTTTTTCTTCAACGTTTTAAATGTGGTATTCAATGAAACTTAATCAACATTTGGTTGAAATTCGAATTGGATTTATGGTTCTTAATATTTGCACTAATGACATTTCATTCATGTTTTATTAATTTTATTGCTTTTTGTGTTACGTTTCACATTTGGGTCACAACATCAGATATTTTCACTAAATTCGTCAACAATTCAAACACCATTCCAGAAATATTGCGAACATATTTGTTTGTATTATTTTTGATTCGACGAAATTCAATTGTGCATTTCGTTTGCTAAACAAATATCAAAATTCTTTTGTTCACTCAATGAGCACACACATTTAAAACCAAACTCTGGTGAAAGTCTGAAATGACTGAAACTCATTTACGTTTGTTATGATGGTGGACTACTGGGAGTTGGCGTTAGTTGTATGGCGTTACTGGGAGTGCGCGTGCGTGCGTTACATTGCGTTTCATTTGACAGTTTACTATACGGCACAATACGGTTCGAATGAGCGGTAGCTGTCATGTGTCAAACGTATTGAGGTTCATACACACACACGATGTTTTGAAGTCGGCTTATTTTCAAAACAACACTATAATAAATTTTTTTCGTCATTTTCACTGGTTTGTCTGACTTGAATAAAAAATAATGAATCGGCTTTCGAAAATATTTCGTCCAGTTGATTCTATGCTGCAAAAGACTAAAGGTGTTTTTAGCTCAAAAAATCAAAGTGTAAGTTGGTTTTGGTGATATGAATGAAAATAATGCAATATTTAAATGCACTTATGAAATATATTTTTGAAACATTTTTAGCTACTGGTTGACCATGGGCTGATGAAACCATTGAGCAAAGGCACTTATTATTACTTACCAATTTTACAGCGATCCATTGATAAAACTAGCGCAATCATTGAACGATTTATGAATAAAATTGATGCTCAAAAAATTAGCATACCAAATTTAACACCCGCTGACATGTGGAAGGATTCAGGCAAGAACCGCTAATATCATGTTATTGTAGTCAATATGCTGACAATTATTTTGTTGTTGTTGTTTTGATAGGTCGATTTGAGAATTACCAGTCTGAGTTATTCCAACTAAACGATAGAGATGGCAGAGCACAACTCCTTGGACCGGTAAATCGGATTCCATTACATTTTCAAATATATTTGTGCTGCACTCGATGAAAAGAAGCAAAAATTTGAAGCTGCGAAAAAAATCCTCAAATGAACATGTTAATCAAACTCCTTCACGAAGCCAAATGATTCGAAATCTGGTCTTGCTGTAAAAATTGCAATTTTTGTATTTTTTTCATGCTTCGACTCGAGAATTTGTAGTTGTAGCTTCATCCGAGTGCAGTCCATGCATAATAAAAAATTTACATGATCAAATTCAATTTCTAGACATTTGAAGAGGCGATCACCCATATGATGACATTTGGACATCATGTTAGCGAAAAGCAGCTACCAATTCGTTTGTATCAGGTAAGTTTTATCAACCAGGGTCTTTGTATCAATTTTAAATGAAGACTTGTGATAATTTTAAATGCCGGAATCATTAATGTGAATTGAAATTTCAAAGATAGGAAACAAGTTTCGTGACGAATATGCAAGATACGGATTGTTACGATCTCGAGAATTCATCATGAAAGATTTGTATACGTTCGATACAGACCAAGAAAGTGCTCTCAAGACATATGACGAAGTCAATGACATTTATGGGCAATTGTTCAACTTTATTGGAGTTCCATTCACAAAAGGTAAATATAGTTTCATCAGACACAATTTTACAGCACAGATTTATTCAATGTAAAAAATCAAATTTCACACTTTTTTCGATAGTGGAAGCCGATGCTAAAGAAATGGGTGGTAATTTATCGCATGAGTATCATTATTTGGCCTCAATTGGAGAGGCAAAGCTACAAAATTGTTTGGAATGTGGTGAAACTTCAGTGGATGCTAGAACAAATGAAGAGGAAAATTCAGAATGTCCAAAATGTCATGCAAAGAATGTCGATAGCATTTCTGGCATCGAAGTAAGAAATGAATAGGTTTTGATGTCACTTTGAAAACTGTTACGTTTTTTGAAACAATTTAATCGCTGCTTCTTTTTAGGTGGGTCACGCATTTCTGTTGGGCGATACGTACACAAAGAAACAAAGAGCGCATTATTTAAGAGGTGGAAAACCGATACCAATGCAAATGGGCTGTTATGGAATCGGTGTAACACGTTTGATAGGAGCTGCCGTTGAGAAACTATCAACTGAAACGTACCTTCGTTGGCCATTTGCGTTGGCTCCATATTCAGTGTGTATAATTCCACCGGAAAAACGAAGCAAAGCATTTAATTTGGCCAGTCATTATTTAGAAGAATTATATCAACGGTTAAACAGCATCCCTGGACTAAAAGATTCAATTTTAGTTGACGATCGAATACGAGACTCCATCGGCGATAGATACCGTGATGCAAGAAGGTTCAACTTATGGTTTTTTTTTGGTTCATTTTATTTATTTGTAAATTTGTTCACAACGATTTCACAATCTAATTTTAATTCTAACACAACAACACACACTTGAACGCCTTGTAAAATTCATCTACTTCTATTGTTTCAGGTTGGGTATTCCATTGGTGGTCATAATCGGGAAGAAGGCCTGCGAACCAGACAATCCACATTTTGAACTACATTTTATGTACGATGGAAAGGAATGTGGTTTAACACTAAACGATCTCATTTCAGAGGTCAATAAATATTCAAATGACAAACTTAAAGATGACTAGACACCATTTTCCATCTAGATTATGTTGTACATTTTTGTAAATTAATTAAAAAATTTAAAACACTCGAAGAAAAAAAAACTAATGAAAAATGTTATGGGTTTTGTTGGTTTGTATGATGATTAAAATAGGAAAAAATTTCTCTCCAAATAGCGAATAATGATATTAAACATGATCGATTTGATGAGTAGCGATGATATCACCGAAAAACCAGCAGGGATTCGACCAAATCCAGAAATAACTGCAATTTTAATTACAAACCAAATTAATGGATTTAAGATTGAATTCCATGTGAAAGAAAATGACTGCCAGTCAGTCGACTGTTAACCGACTATAGTCGTTTGATTTGGGACAATAAACGTCTGAAAACGATTTTCTTGAGACGGTTTCAGTCGATTGCAAATCGTTTTCAATTGATTTTCAATCATTTCAAATCAATTGTCAGTCGTTTTTTTGTCCCAATTTAGCCGTTTGCCAAACGACTGTCTGTGCAATCGTTTTATTTTCACAAAGTATGAAGAAAAAGTGGGATTTTCGGTCTCACCTGAATGCACATGAATCAAACCACAAATGAAGTAACCGATGACCAGCATAAAATTTAGCTGAACAACAAAATCACTTTGCTGTGTCTTCCAAATGACAATGGGCAGTAGAAAGAATTTGGCAATATTTGCCAAACACATTGCTTTAACCAGTAAATTCATTGGATTAGAAGCCGACCGAAATAGATCGGATTTTCGAAGACTTAAGTTTAATAATGCCATCAGTACTACATTGTCTGAAAATAAATTTTAGTATTATTGTCACGAAATGTGCTAATTTCATTAAATTAAACAAAGCTATTTAAAAAAAAAATGGATAATTCACCAGCAACAGCCAATCCAAAGCAAAAGTAAAACATTTTCTCTTTGGTAAATTGTTGATTGCTCAGTTCGGGTGCAAAAAAGTGTGTTTTATTTGACCAGGAGATGTACGCATCAACCAGGCAAAGGATAAGAGCCAATTTCCAGTGAATCTAAAACAAGTCCACCAAAAATTTATATATTTTTTCAACCAATTCAAGATTTTCAACAGTCTAATTTCTATCAAAAGTTATTTCAATTGTTGCAACAATTTCATGAAAAAAGTGTTTTTTTATTACTTTGAAGTCGGTGTTGTACAGTACATGCCGGTAGGTGGGTCGTGATAGTAGAACCAAATCAATCACAACAACAATGGGTTCGAATTCGATGTATTTGTCAGCAATCTCATGGCATTGCTCCTAAAAATACACCAAATAAATTGTATCGAATCAGAAATAAAATCGTTTTCAAGTCAATTTTCATTGATCAATCGATTCTCTTACACAATTCGCTATTCTTGTCACACCGGCACTATATTTTGTATACAATTCATCAGTTGGATGTCCGCAATGAATGCAAATGTACTTTTTCTGTGAAGTCACCATGACTCATTCGGTTTTATTTTTCGTGTTTTATTTTACAGTGAGAGAAAAACAAATTATTGTTTTTTAGTTTGTTTCATTTTAAATACTTTGTTTACACCTTTTTTTCGAATGACAATTCGAAATCATTGTCACTGTGTGACACTACATGTCAAATGAGTTTGGGTTTTGTCAAATGTTATGAATGCGTTATGAATGTCTAGGTTTATTGAATGTATGTGACCGCGCTCATCAAATTCGAAAATGTATTTCATTTAAATTCGAATTGTAGCAGCCTCGACGTCAGTTTGTGCACTCACATCATGAGACTGAACTTTTCGATTCACTTCATCGCATGTGTCGTCTTCATATCACATTTCATTATTTTCAGTTGATTTATCTCTCATTTTCCATTTTCTGTGATATTTGTTCTTTATTTTTTAAATATTTATAAGGATTTTAATAATTTAAGTGATTTTTTTGGTAAAGTTTAACAAACGTAATAACCAAATAAAGAAGGTGAAAGAAGAAAAAAAAAGATATCAGCAGATTTGAAAGGAAGACAGTCAAAATGCATGGAATTAGGTAACAAAACGGATGTTATTGGATTAAAGTTAACAATTTATTAATCAATTTGCTGGATTTAGTCAAAAATGTTGCATCATTGTTTATGTCAAATTCCACTGAATCAAGAATTCCTTGTAAAATGAAGAAAATTCAATTTTGTTCCATAGAAGTGCACGTCTAACAACATATTCGGAATTGAATCGTAATCATCGTCAGCGAAGTACTTCACAGTCAAATTTAAACGAAACGGCCGATCGACGTCAAACGTATGGTGGCTTACGGCGTTCGTCCAGTGTTACAAATATTCGAACACCGCATCGTACCCAAGTTAGCCGTTCACCGGGCAATCGTACTCCATCCACAAGTGGTCTAACATCAAGCAGCGAACAATATCGGCGTCAAGCCACCGAAAATACCAACAAAGTAATGGATGTCATTCAATCGAATCGATCATTTTTCAATCGTTTGAACTTTGGCAATAGTGGTCTGAAGTCCATGACATCGAATCAATTCATTGAATTGATTTCATTTTTTATGATGAAAATTGCCGGTAAAAATTTCCTATCGAAAAGTCGCCCAAACAACCATGAAAATGTGATTATGACATTCATTCAATCGTTAAATTATCCGTTTACGGTGAACAAAGCCTGCTTCAAAACACCAAATGCACAGTGAGTTTGGGCTTTTTTGATTTTTAACAATGATTTATGCATAAGTTTTTTGTTAAATTGCAAGTCACATGTGACTTGTGCAGTGTGCACATTTATCAATAAAATCTAGTCGAATAAATTTCCATTCAATTTACAGTCAATATTTTCCGGAAGTGATTGCAATTTTGGCGTTTCTTAGTGATTTGGTGCGTGATATAAAGAAATATGCTACACCCGCAGACATGCCATTAATTGACTGTAAACGTTTGATAAATGATGCATTTACGCAGCTATTTTCAGCTGAAATTCTACGAAATTATCTCAACTATGATCCGGATAGCGGCCATTTGCTGGACAATGAAGGTGAAGCAAAACTGGTCAACGGATTGATTGCGATTAAAATGAAAAATGATGGACTTACCGCCGATGAATTGGCGAAAAAAGCTAAACAACTCGAACAATTAAGCGAACAACTTCAACAAAATCTCATCGAAACCGAAAGTGAAAAGTATTTTAGTACGATTGTTGAACAATTTATTGAAAAAGAAAAAGAATTGACTAATTTACAAGAGAATTTAACGGAACGACGTAAATATTTAAAAATGATAATGCTTACGCATGACGAACGGGCTGCTAAATTAACCGCAAAACAAGGCATTGTTCGTGATTTAATGGATAAAATTCAACAACAAAACTATACCATTCTCGATATTAAGCAGCTAATGGCTAAAGAAACATCGGTAAAAAATTCAATTGAAATGATTCAAAATGAACGAGATGCAATTAAAATTGAAGCGGCCGATGCTCAAGTGAAATTGGCACGATTGCATAAGCTCAAATTGGACATGATCAAAAAATTTAACGATTTTACATTTCGAATTACACAGAAACTGGTTCAAACGATTCCACTTGATTGTTTAAATGTGAATGATTTCACCATTGATCCAATTGCATCAGCTCAACACATTCAAATCGTATGCCAACGTTTGACTAAACTCAACGAAAGATTACAAGCGGTTAAACAACAACATTCCGAACAAATTCAACAAAATAACCACAAATTGGCCGAAATCAAAGCCGAATTTAATCAATTGACCGAAAAACATACGGAACTATTGGAAATTTTTCAAAAAGCCAACCAAAAATTCAATACCATGAACACAATGCGCTCGAGCTATGAAACCAATGGTTCATCAAATCAAATTAAATTGCAACGTGAAATTGCCGAAAAAATCATCAATAAACAACAATTGCACGAACAAATCAGTGAATTGAAAATCAAGGCCAAGGAATTACAGGCGAATAATATTCAAATGTTTGAAGATGGTGAAAAACAAGCGCGTGAAATTATAAGGGCCAAACAAGCGACTTGCAATCAAATGGATGAATTGAATGATTTTATCGATGATTTGGCCAACAAAATTGAAGAGTAACAGCGAAATTTGTATTTGTTTTTCAAATTGTATTATTTTTCATTGTTGTTCGTTGTTTAACGGTTTTATGCCAATTTTGGCCTATTTTGAAGCTTAAAAAAAATTAAAGTTAAATTTAAAGTCTGAATCATTCCAGTTTTAAATGGTTTGTTGTCATAAAAAAAATGATTTGTTTAATAAAAAAAAAAAATTCAATGCTACTAATAAAACAAGTTGAGTTGTTTTTTCGTGAGTAAGTGCTAATATTAGAATTAGATTCGATTCCAAAATACATTCCTCGAGTGAAATAGCGCTAAAGTACTGCGATTTGACATGATCCAATTTTTGAATTATGTTCAAATTGTCGGAGCCAAATTCAGTAAAAACTCAGCTCATTCAATGTTATTCACTAAATATACTGTCTTACAGAGCATTTGAGGTCACACGCAACGGACGAAAGTCTATGCACATTTTACAATGTACATTGCAGTGCACAGTACAAGCTTCTCTCTAAACATTGTCCCATAAATGCATTTACATAAATAAATTCCAACGGCCACTATACTTTAAAAGCACCTGCATTCAAACCTCCATCATGTTTGTGATGTGAAATTAAATATGTCAATGAAAAGTTCCATGTACTGTGTGTGTAAGTGGCCATTGGCCAACATCCATGATTCGTGTTATTTGCCCATTAAATGCAATGAAATGGATTCGGCTGAAGTATCAAGTCGGTTCGATTTTATCCACCATTGATTTCCACCAGTAGCCAGCGGCTACATTGAAGTCTTGGGTTCATATATGATCATAGACTCAAGTCTTTACTGATATGAATTTTATGTTTCAAGAGAACACGATCGTTCAAAATTGGCAAATCAACAATAAATTTGATAACACCCGAAACCACAGACAGGATGAGTCTTTGTTATTCATGTTTTTGCTATCGCTTCAAACGATAGTACAGTTGGTTCTTGATGCGTTCACTTCCCTGTAATGGAAACTACCCAGTTGTGTCAACGAAAATGTTTACTTTTCAACTCTAAAAATGTACAGAAAATCAATTCAATGCCATGTAAAAATAAAAATTATGTTTAAAATGTCGACACCAATCTGTATGTTGTATAACATAGGCAGTTTGTTTGTATGGAAAAAAGCAATCCGTTCAAAAGTGATTGAAGATTGTAAGGTCTCATTCAAAGTGATAAACTCTTTATCAAAACCGTCAACATGATTATTTTTGACTTTTCAAGACAAAAAAAAAGTATGTCTCAACCGAAATGCGTTAGCCTGACAGTGAATTTCACATCAAACGACAGTTTTTACTAAAATGAGCAACAACAAATTCCGTTGGCTACGCGATTGAACTGATTATTGTGTTGTCCGTGTGTGTTGTGACCAAAGTAGATTAATTGAGTCAAATAAGTGACATCATCATATTTGTTTCTTTGGTTGCAAGAGAGAAAAAAAACTATATAAGATGAATTGAAATCAGTGTAAGCAGTTCATTTGAAATGATTCTTTCAAACGATTTACATCTTCTCCGTTAAAGTTCTCTCTGTGTTCGAAAAACAAAAACAAAAAAACTTCAAGTGGAATCAAAAGTGAACAAAGCAGACAAACGCGTTTCGTTGTTTATCCACGATTTGATGCGTTTAAGAACGCACACACATACCAATAAACGCTTAAACAACTTTTTTTTTAATTCGCCACACGGGAATCTATACAAGCAAATTCACTAATATGGGTTCCACATCGTTGTTGTTCACAATTTGTGTGTTTTCAGTCTGTTTGCTGTCAAATTTTGCGTTGGCCGCTGCAAATGACAATACAAATCCAAAACGTGAGCTCAATTGTGCGGCAATTCTTGACGAAGCGGCAGCAAGACGACGAAGTGGAGTAAGTGTTGTTTTTTTATTTTATCAAATGCATTACGCATCAATTTTTACATTTTACGCATCATTTTGTGTGTGTGTGTGTGTGGTAATTTTGAAGTGCATGCAGCAAGTGATGCTTTTCGATTTAGTTTGCTTAAAATAGTTGATATGCTTTATTGTTGTAATTTATTTCAATTGATTTATGAGCTTGTTTTCGTTCATTTTGGGGTCATATTTTTGCTGTGTTAATACAAATCAAGTGACAACTGCCAGTTGCCAGTGTTTCTAATTGATAAATATCACAACTTCTGAAGTTTGAGTCTTAAACTTCAATTCAATTAGACAAATGTTTCAATTAGAAAATATGAAATTACTTAAATTAATCACTTTTGGTCGGTTTGACATTTGCAACGTCATCCGGCTTTATTCATTTCAATTCTCAGTCATGTGCAGTCAGAATATTATTCTGTTGTTTAGTTAAACATTTATGATTGCTGTGTGCAAAGATTAACAAACGGATTGTTTTGTTTTGAAAATTATAATCATTAAACGTCTAACGATTTGTTTGATAGTACACTGAATGTGATTGGCATGGATAAAAGTGGAAAGAGATGTCTAGACGCTAATCGTTGTGACAACAGGTGGTTGTGAAAACGCCTTTTGAAAACATTCCCAATATCATTGCAGCTCAATTGGCGCTAAAAATACTCACACTCAAAATTCAATTGAATAATATATTTCAAACAGTTTTTTCTTTCAATTCGATGTATGTGAAATCTATAGGCTGACTGAAGTCCGACTTTAGTTGATAGTATAAAGAGAGATACTGGATTGTTGATTAACACAATTGATTCTTTCAAAACAAAGTCTTTGCAATGTCGGCATGACATGGCCAATTCATTACAAATACGCAGTAACTAATAAATAACGTTGGAATTTCACGTCGTATTGATCAATGTGTTTTGTAAACACTATTTTCGTTCAATTTATACTCAGATTTTCGTTTACGTTTAACATTTTGTGTACTGCTCAATCCCTTCTTCTTTGAAAAGATTCTTATATGAAATACACATAATTTTGTGTGATATAAAATAAAATTGCAGTTCAATCAACTCCTCAAGTAAATTTGGTGGTGGAGTGGTATACATTTTATTCGTCAATTTCCATCGATTTTGACCTTCATTCGGTTACAAAATTTTAATTGCATTCTTGAAAAAAGGGAGACTCAGACGCACACTTATACTTACTTTTACAATTTTAAAATGTTTTATTATAGCTTGATAGCATTTCGATAGGTCAGCTGACCATGCAATTGGACGTGAAGTAAGATTGTACTAAATGTTTCGATAAGGTGTGAACATTAAACACTTGTTATGGGATTTAATTTCGTCGTAATGGAAAATGACACAACTCTCATCCAGGAACTCAATCACTTGATTAAGCACATTTGATTAAGAATTGCTATGCTCGCACATTTAAAATTAAAGTCTAAGTATCAAATGGTTTGCATCCACTTTCCACTCCAATGGGCGAGCAGGCAAAAAAAACACAAGCCAAATAGAAATTAGTCATTTATGTAGATTGGTTCGCAGTATTTAGTAAACAAATCAGCAAGTGTTGATGAGAATCGTGAGAAAATGATTAACTTCGCTACTTTCCCTGTCGTTATGATGATTAGATGCATTCAAATTGTAAAATTGGCAAATTAGCTTGCTGCCTACCATTCGGCAATTTACGTGTATAGACCTAATTCCATTCAAATTGAATGTTTGATTTGGTGGGCAAAACTCCATTCAAAATATCATTTGTAGACACTCATAGCGTTAAACTGATGATGGTTTAATGTGCGTTCAGTACATTAAATTTGTCATGATACTCACTCCAACAGCCAATAGCCATCAACCACCCAAAAGCATTACGTGTGTACAATTAATAATTCAATTGAAATACAAACCAATGCGGTGGTCATGCAATTCAAATTAACGGACAAGTGGTATTGAACTATATTTGAAAAAAATAAATGGGCTTACATGCGTAAGGCTTACTTTTCCGCACTTTTAACCATCAAGTGATTTATAAAATTAGTTTCAAGGTGAAAGTAAACATAGTGAAATTACAAGAAAACGTCATCCAATCGGCCTCAAATTCTGTTTAGACCCTTTTTTCTACAAAATAAGCAGTTTATAGGGGTTCGGAGCAGTGAGTTAAAAAACAGTGGTTCCACCCATTTCCTGAATCGAATCTATTGTATAACCACAAATATGGAATTATTTTATTTCTTAACCTCAGAACCATAATAATTTGCCTCAGAAAAGTCAAATGGGACCGCGGGAGACATTTTCTAGGCTTATTTGTGGTACTTTCCATATAAAAATTGAATTTTCAAGCAAAAAGCCACATTCACTTGAGCCGAAAGTGCGCCACAACGACTACCACAATACTGCTCAAAATTGGATGAAATCTTAGTGTTATTCATAACAAACTATTTGTAATAGTGGTTCATGAGTCAAAGATTAGATTTGAGCGTAAATTGATTAATAATTTTGCATATGGCGTACGTGTACGAATTTTATGAATTTTGTCTATTTTGGCTGCAAATTTGAGAAATTTCACATCAAATATGGAGTGATTGTATTTAAGAATCTCAGAACCAATACAGCTTGTCCCAGGAAAGTCATATGGGCTCGCGGAAAACATTCAGTAGGCTTATTTGTCGTAATTTCGTTCAAAAATGGCATTTTCAGGGCAATAAACGTATATTCACTTGAGAGCATGGTGCGCCAAAACGGCTATACCAATATTGCTCAAAATTTAATGGGATCTAAGTCTAATAATTTCCAAACAATGGTGAAAATTTGAAGTCGATCGGTGGACTGGCTTTTGAGCTATCGTGGTAACAAAAAACGTGACACCGGACAACGGACGGCGGACGGCGGACAACGTGCCACAGCCCCACATCAACATGAGCTAAAAACGGTTCCACCGCATTCCTATGGGTTCCAAACTTATAGAAAAATCATTTTTGGGGTTTCCAAAATTTGGGCCAATCGCAATACTTTTACGCATCACGTGGTGTGCGGAAAAGTAAAAAGAAACAAAAACGGATCAGAAAAAAAACATAAACGACTCCCAAAGAAAAATTGAAATGAAAAAATCAATAGTTGGCAAAGGCAAACAAATCCTGTTGATTTTATATGTGCGCAGCTGAAACGTTCAGCATTTTTGGTTCAGTTTGAAATCAACATTCGAAGCAACAAGATCCATTCTTGGTCACGCGGTAAAACCATTGTGAATATTGTCTTGCAGTAAAAAAGTTCCATCCAAATTGAGAGAATGGAAGGTGCCGAAGAACAAAATATTGAGGAACAAAATATTGAAGAGCAAAATGCTGTACGTTTCTATCTTTAAGTTTTTGAAAAAAAAGCACATCTTTAATTTTGTTCGGTGAAATTGATCAATTTCGGATTTTTTGTGTTTTGAATATTGAATCCGTAATCACCTCGATTGAATCTCAACCAACAATCTAAAAATAAATTGATTAAAACTGTGGAATTTCCCATAGATAATTATATGTTCATTTGAAATTCGCCAATTTTACGAATTTTTGGTAGAAACAAAACAGTTGGTGAAACTGCAATCGCTTGTTTTTGCTGTGTTGAGTTCAATTCGGATGAATAAACGCATATGCAGAGGTGCCAGACTTTATGTCGCTGCTTTGTGACCATGAACATAACGTGAAACAATTACTTTGCGTGACGATATGTTAATAAATGCCATTCAATTGCACTGAAGCTTTCATTGCACACACAACAAATGTATTGTTCTATTATTTATGTATGTTCGTGTTTCACATTGAAATATACTGCTTTGATGCGACTCTTATTTAAATATGAATTTTCAAACAAAGCAAACATACAACAAAAAAATTGGAGAAAAAAAATATGAATTATATTCCATTATTTTGATTATTTTGTGTTCGTATGAATCTTTATAGCTGAATAGTGGGTTCGTAACTTGTTGATTCTCAATGTGCTGATTACAAGTTTATGTTTAGTGAGCATCAAACATTTATTTGAACAATAATTTTATTAAACTGAAACACATTTAGCACATATATCGTTTGTTCTAGAATGACATGGAGCATTTTTGATTTTTTTTTTTTGAATAATTTTTGAAGAAAAGAATGAATAATTTAACCATAATTCGACTGTAATTGTTGTATATAACGTTAGCTAAATTCATTAAAATGGAATTACTGAGCTGAAATCATCACCCAAAGCCCATTTCCGCTGTTTACACGTGAGCTATCATTTGCTTTTTTCAGAACATGAGCACCGTGAACATGAATAATATTCATGTCCGAAATGACCATTCATTTCATCATTCCAGTCCAGAAGGTATTTGTGACAAATTCTGATGGAATATTCCTTTTCAAATGTGTTTATTCAATTTTAATGGCATTTTTAAACAAAAAATCACAATTTAATACGCATATTGATAACTAAGGTCATTTTTCCGATCGATTATTTTCAACAGCTAAAAATATTCAAAATTCGTAGACCATGCGTCATGGAAAGATAGGGGTCATAAAACACAAATCATTTATAGAACTTTACTTTATCATCGATTTGTGTCATCAAGAGCTTGTTTTATTCCTAATGAAACAATTACAACAAATTTGGGTGATTCAGAGCATTTTTAAACATGAGTTAGGCGTTCTGTATACGTGTACAACTGTATAACTGGGCATATAGTTCGCATTGATATGAGTAACTACAGCAGGTGTTAAGTAATTGATATCATTCGAATCCAATTTGATTCGAGGAACGTTGAAAAAATGCTCGTATTTGCCCCAAGTTTTCTTTTCATGTTGAGACGAGCACAGCCGTTAAGGTCGATCAATTGATTCGAAAAACTGAAACTCGCCGGATTCGCTTTCAAGTCCAAACCCAACTTTTGAGCATTGATTCTAAAATCCAATATCGGATATAAAAAATTGAAGAAATTCACCTCAGTCTTTATATTTCGTCACTTTCTCTATTTAGATGCATTTTTTATAAATATCATGAATATTTTGTCACACTCAAATATAGTCAATGGTCCAAATTACAAACTAATCTTCTTGAATTTAAAAAGTCTTATAAAATGTTTCAAACGAAAAAAAATTGTGTTTAAGAACTCAAAGAATCTCAATTTGTTTGAAATATATACAAATTTGGGAATTTTTTCAATTAAAAATGATTTTGGACTATTTATTCGTAGTTTGGACAACTTGTTTCATAATATGGACGATTCATGATATTGTTTTTTTGAAGTGGTGTTGTTTTCTTAGAACTTAGATACTTTGGATATAATTCGGGTTCTATTTATCCGTGAAAAAATATGATTACGTTAAAATATTGACAAAATATCTTTAGATTCAAACTGTCACAGAATGTCAAAAATTTTCCAACACTTTGGAACCTCTCGTCCCATCTTCATCCAATGTTTGAGTAGTTAACACAGCATGTGTGTGCTAAAAGTAACTAATATTCGATTGTGTGATGCGTAAAATATTGTATTACATTTCAAAATGGTTCTATGTGGTGATTTCTCTTTTTTCCGTGGTAGGAAGCACGCATCTGATATCAAATAGCTTGGCACGAAACATGTTAAAATATGTTTTTATCAGCGTTCTAGTTTTACTTGTAGGCGTTTTGATGTCCTATTATTATCAGCAGGTATGCCAAAGCTGTTTAAGGAGTCGTTACTTCGACATGAGAATCGTCACACAAAAACTATTTTTAACCATTTTTAACATTGTTGTTGTAATTTATTAATTGGACTCAGTTGATAAATTATCATCTATCGATCACTAACACCTTACATGAACAAATGTTGTAGAAGAATATCAACAAAATATCATTTTTATTATAAATAATCAATATGTGTTTCGACTCTTTTGTCCATAGTCTGAGCCAACTAGCCCAACTGCAGATATGGCAAGCGGTAACAACGTCGACTACAAAACGGCAACGTCTATTTACGATTTCACCGTGAAAGATACGTACGGTAATGACGTTTCACTGGATAAATATCGTGGAAATGTTGTTCTCATCGTAAATATTGCATCACAATGTGGACTCACAAAAAGTAACTACGCTAAATTGACGCAACTGCATAAAGATTACTATGACAAAGGTAAGTCGACGGTTTTTTTCTTCTTCGGTTCCATTGACAGACCTTTCTCTTATTCATTTCGTTATTGTTGTTGTTTTTACAGGATTAAGAATTTTAGGATTCCCATGCAATCAATTCGCTAGCCAAATGCCCGAAGGTGATGGCGACGAAATGGTTTGTCATTTGCGTGAGCAAAATGCTGAATTTGGTGACATTTTTGCAAAGGTAAATATGATGATTTGATGATGTCATTTAGAAATTTCACTGAAAAATCCACTCAAATATGTTTAATTTTCTCTCAAAAACTTATAGATCAATGTAAATGGAAACAGCGCCATTCCTTTGTACAAATACTTGAAGGAAAAGCAGAATGGTTTCTTTGGCAGTGCAATCAAATGGAATTTCACTAAATTTTTGGTAGACAAAAATGGGCAACCAGTTGATCGTTTTGCTCCAACAACTGATCCATCTGATATTGCGAAAGAAATCGATAAATTACTTTAAATCCCATAAAATCAACCAATCAACACACACACATGTCTTATTGCTGTTCACAAAATTCATTTGATTTTCTTCAACACACAACAGTCCAGTGATTTTTTTTTTAAATCGATTTTTAAATGGGAGCTCAATTAAGCATTTTTACATCAAAAATTTTAAGCACGAAAACAATTGAATGTGTATTTAATGCACGGCTGCTTGCATTAAAATGTGTTGGTAAATTCATTAGCATAAAACATTGATTCAAACAGTTCAATTGAAATCGAATAAAAGCGCTGAACAAATATTCAAATTCATATTTATTTTTTTTGGTTGCCTTTCTACGTTCCAATTATTTCATAGCATAAAATGTCACATTTTTCTACTGGAAAATTATATTAAAAAAAAAATAAGTTTTGACTCTAACTAATTTTTGGTTTTGATATTGAATGTTAATAATTTCACTTTGATTGCTATTTGTATAATTTCAAGCGAAAATAAATTTCAACAGAATTTTGAATTTGTATTTTAGTTGATTTGTATCTGTGTATGTTTAATTTAGTTCACATGGAATTTAATCATTTCTATCGAAAATCAAATCAAATCCAATTCACGCGAGGAAATAAAATAATGTGTGCTAGAATTCGTCCAGACTACTTCCTCTATTGAACTAATTCATTTCGTAAGTTTAACATGTACGACATTTATGCACATAAATATTCTGTAAAAATAATGCAACTCATCCAGATGCATCAATCAAAATTTGAAACAATGACACAACAAACCTGTTTGCTTTGTTTTTTTTTTCTCCACAAAATACTGAGAATCGAGCGATGAAAATATGATAGAAAATTAGTTGGATACAAACTGGGAAAAGAGATTCAAAATTGAACGCACATTTTTAGAGATTTACTGAAATAGCAAACGAAACATTCACGTCACAACAAGTAAATAACGCCCGCCAATCAAATGTTAATTCATTTGAATTGTTTGAGTGACAACGTACTTTTTAAAATTCAATAAAACCTTTATAAAAGATTTTCAGAAAACGCTTGCAAACAGTTGATTTGCGACAGTTAATCATGCTATTTAACCTACTTATTCAAATGTTGAGTTCTAAAAGTGAGTTCCCCAAAACTGAAGATTTGATAAAGTTTGTTTAGCTTGTTCAGTGAAGGTTGCACATGGTGAAGATGTTTTCGTTACAAATATTATTGTTTGGAACTGCAATGATTTGTTCTATTGACTGGATAACGGCGAATGAACATAAAATAGTTGAAACGATAAATGGTCCAGTTAGAGGTGTGCGCGGTACGACATTGCTGAAAAATGTCACTTATTATTCGTTCAAAGGCATTCCATATGCGAAACCACCCACTGGCGAACTGCGTTTTAAGGTGAGTTACACTTCGGCACAACACTCCAAAGATTAAAATTCAAACATTTCAAACGTGATTTTCATTTGTCCGCCTTTTTTTGAATGTCCCTCTGACAGCCCCCTGAGCCAGCAGATTCATGGGCACCGACCATATTGGATGCATTTCAATATAGTAGCATCTGTTTTCAACCAAATATATTCTTACCTCAGTCATTGCCACAAAGTGAAGATTGCTTGACATTGAATATTTATGTTCCAGGTACAATTGAGCTATCGTTGTTTTCCAGGTTGTTACATTTTTGAAATTCGACCTTGGAAATAATAGTGAAATAATTTTAAATTAGCCGATGTTGAAACGGGCGAGACATTGGCTGTGCTATTTTTTATTTATGGCGGTGGATTTGTAGGTGGCTTGAGTGGTGACACTCTTTATGGACCAGATTTTATCATCGAAAAACAAACCATTTTGGTGACACTGAATTATCGTTTGGGCGTGCTGGGTTTTCTGTCGCTTAATACACCCGAATACTCTGGCAATATGGGCCTAAAAGATCAACAGTTAGCATTAAAATGGATTAGTGAAAATATTAATCGATTTGGTGGCGATAACACACGAATTACCGTCTTCGGACACAGCGCAGGTACAACGGGTTTTTTCAATTTCCCTTGTTATCAATTTTTCCAGATACAGAAATATCGTCAATGAATTTGATTTTTTCGTTGACTTAATTCTCCCACATGAGAACACTCAAAGAGGAAAAGTTTAAATTTACCGTTAAAGTTAGTCAACTAACTTCAAATGATCATTTGAAATGCAATGCATATTACTGCAACGTTGCTATATATGTAAATTTACATGTAATTTTGACATTTTTCCGCATTTGTTGGCTCTTGGACTTATTTAATCGACTATATTACCATTTGTTTCAACCATAAAATCAGTCGTAGTAGTTTGAAAAGCAAAATTGATCACAACGATCATTCATTTTGAGAAGCAAATCTCATTGTCAAATGATTCCGTTTATCTCAAACATACAACGAATATATAAAATCATTGCAGGGTCTGTATCAACTCATTTGCATGTCCTTTCGGCCGAGTCACGAAAATATTTCCGAAACGCGATAGCAATGAGTGGAACAGTGAATAACTGTTGGGGTATGTCTGAATATGACCATTTGGAATGGGCTTACAACATTGCTAAAGAGCTCGGTGAATCGAAAGAGACTTTTGAGGAATTAGTTGAATTTCTCAAATATGTACCTGGAGACAAACTGACCCGCTTTGCTACTGTGGATCTTCTGGGAAATACATTATTTGATATTCCAACAGCACCAATTATTGAAAGTATGTTCCGTATGAATGTTCAGATGTTTATACCAGATTAATTGTGATCATTTTTTCAATATGCAATAGAAAAAGATGCAAAGCGACCATTTTTAACGGAATCACCAAGAAAATTGTATGAGACAACCAACATTGAAACCAATATGTGGTTCACCATGACGTCTAGGGTGTGTGTGTCTCATTATTTCGCGCGTTTATTGATACTATTTAATCAACAAATAATTTAATTAGGAAATGATATCAATGTGTCTGAAGCCAACTTCTTCCGCTTTTAAAGAATTGGATACCAATTTCAATCCTCCCTTGCCATTTAAAGGACTCAATCTTCCGATGGATTCTCAAGTGAGTAGAAGTATCAGAAAGTCAAATTCGTAATTTGAACTGCAATTTCGCATTAACCACAAAAAAAAACAAATACACTCGAGCTTATATTCAAGCTGATGTTACTGTTGTGCTACTGAAAGATATTACATAATTTTAAAGTGATTAGTATCTGGACAAAATCCGGAAGCATGACATTACTCTCAATTTTGTTTTTTAAACATTTTGCTTGAACTTCTACAGGAGCATTTCGAGCTAAATAAAGCAATTCGAAAATTCTATTTTGGCAATCAAACAATTGGCGAAGAAACACTTTCTAAATATTACGATTATCTATCTGACGTAAACTTTGTGTATGGAATTGATAAAAGCGTAAAAGAACATGCGACCCACTCAAAGGGCAAAACCTACTATTCCCGGTAATTTATTATTTCATAAGCAGCTTCTGACTTGCCTTCTGTTTAAGTAATTCAAATATCGGTCAATTGCAATTGAATACTGCACACTCAACCGCACTCAACTCGACTAAAGTTTTGCCTCATACTACACACGCGAGATGGAAAATCTCGGAGGGAGGGGTAGGCTTAATATATAACGACTGATGAATATAGATATTAGCTATTGACTGACTGTTAGAGAATATTTGATTTCCAGGGGGCAATTCTAAGTACGTAAATATAGAGAAGTATTATAGTCTATACAAAGACGGCTATAGTAGACTCGCCATATATACGTACTTACAGTGAACACGGTGCCTGCCCTGAAGAAATTAGTTTTAAATTTATATTCTATAAATGCAAATAATTAAAGAAAATATTGAAGAAAATTGAAAACTACAGAAATTGCAACAAATAATAGCAAACTAAAAGAACGATTTTACCCATGCAAATGTGGTAGTAAGCAAAGTACCACAATACCAAAATATAACATTAGCACCTTACGCTATCTGTTGAATGTTCAGTCATTTACTTAAACTAGGTTTAATGTTGAATCTACATTGAATGCATATAAAATATTGGATGCACTCAAGTCCCAAAAAATGGCAAATTTGAGCGGTGCTACCCATGCTGATGAAATATGCTATTTGTTCAGGTAATTTCTAAACGTTCAAATCTATCAATAATTCAAATTGAAAATTGCATCGATTTTGACCAAAAATGATAAATACAATTTGCATAAATCAATTGATTTCAATTCTGAAATTACGATTTTTGATTACTTTGGACGTTTGAACGTGTTTAAATAAATAAATAAATTTATAAATATACCGAACGGTTTTACAGATGTGGCATAGCTCAAGGGCTCTACGATAAAATAATTAGCAATGAAGGAGATGAGCACTCAAAAATTAGCTATCGAACGATTGATTACATCACAATATTGTTCACGAATTTTGCGAAATACAAGTGAGTTTTCAAGTGCTCATTTTTATTTTTAAAATAAATTATGACGCTAAAAATTGATGGGGAGGGGGGGGGGAGTAGGTCTATGCCGAGAATTTCAATTTTTATGAGGCTTTTATCTGCAAAATATAAAACATATATAACCAATTGCTCGTTACCATTATTAACAGTGAACCATCATACGAAAATGTTCCCATCGAAGGATTTCAACCGGTTCAAAAGAACGACATTCACTTTCTTGAAATAAACAATGATGGACTGGTGACTGATTCGCAGCCTCGAAAAAAAGCCACCAACTTTTGGACTAACCTTGAGCAACGTGCTTCCAAGATTCTTGCTGGCAAGAATGCGCTTACCTGAACATGCAAATGAACTTCAACGTACCAGTTGTTCATTCAGTATCATAAAATCTTGAATATGTTAACTTTAGACTCTTAAGCTCCACTAGTGATATATTTGAATTTATGCATTACTTTACGATGTATACAGTGAATTCGAATTTCCTAAGTATGTAAAAAGTAATAAAAAACTGAATTTTGTAGATTTTGAAGTTTTATTTAGAAAAACATTCATCACACTACCAATTGCAGGAGATGGAAACGAAGCACCAAAATCTCGTTCGTTTCTTGATCTTTACTTTTACACCTACATTAGTGTTAGTGTTAACTATATGAAATATAACATTTTAAAATTTTATGATTACTTTAAATTCTGTGGTCTTGGTCTATGGGATTTGAATTACAATTTATCTTAAATGGGTAGATTTTATGTAAATTTTTTCCAGAAATAACATCAATTTCATTCTTTAGATTACAACAAAATGATTTAGATAAAATAAAATAGAAAAGATTTTGAAGGTTTTAGTTGAAGTGTGGCTGCTTTTTTAGTTTTTCCATGTATTGAAATGGAGATTTTTAGCGTTTAGTTAATGAAACTTCTTTGCGCCAGAAACCTTCAACTAAACAATTTAAATATTAAAAATTTTTGAAATTAAAACAAGTGAATTCAGTTCGTAATTGTAGACTGATTTATGATGTAAATTTTGGAGTAATAAATGACTTAAATGTTTCACATTAAATTTCGGGATGGATTTGATTGTTTATTCATCGAATTCATGTTTATCAACAAACAAGAAGCCATTTTTTACGGAAACACGCTTTTCTTCGAGCAAAACGGACAATTGGTCATCGGTGTAAAGAGACCAGCAGACGCCAATCGAATCACGTTGCTCTGCTTGATGTTTGCGCACGAGGTGACCGGGCATGTAATCGCGATGCATTAATGCGCAACACAATTTGCAACGTACGAATTCTTCTGTGCCAGTCTGAGTAGCATTTGGTTTGCTTTTATTCTTGGATGATTGGCCATAATTGCCCTCAACATGACCATTGTGTTGCTGTTTTTGATTTTGTAATGGTTCACTTGTTGTGCAATGTTTGCGATCGACGTGACCTTTCATGGCATCTTTAGGCATTACGTTCAAACAAAATTTGCACTGATCGAAATTGTCCATAATTAGAGGAGCCTCGCAAACTGATGTTGATCGACGCGGTGCATCAAATGTACCTCTTGGCCTACGTGTTTCTGAACGTGATCGATCAATATTGAACAAATCAAAGACTGACGGAATTTTTGGGCGATTTTGAATGTCACCAGACTTGACTTGATCCGCTCTTAACACTTTCTCGGTTCTGGCGACGGATCTTTCGCGATGTACCTTTGTTTTTGATTCAGCAACATCTTTGAAATCCGCAAATGCTGAACCATTACCGATTGATTTTTCAATGTTGAACGTCCCATTGCGTTTTGCGTCCGGACCAAAGATACCAATATTATCAGGCTTTGTATTAGTTTGTTGCATTCGACGGTACATGTTGAGATTAAGAGTTTTTCGGACCATTGGTTTGACAAAACATTCACCTGTATCGATATCATCATCTTCTGATTCACTTCGAACAGTATTGTGCTTCAATGCAATGTGCTCATTCAGCGATTGAAATGTCACATGCATATTGCATTTATCACACCAAGTAATGCCATTGCTGCTGAACACACTATTTCTATCGAATGACGATTCGCTGTCCATTTTGCTACCAAAAGTAAAAAAAAAAATTGCCACTTTATAAGCAATTGCAGTACATTTATTCGGACGAAATTTAATGCCTGAACAATTTTAACACTATGGAAAGTTATTGACATAATTTTTGGCATATTGATCGAAAACAACGCGCATTTTAATTTTCAATTTAATTTCAATTTTGTTTTATCTTAAAATTACATTTAACTAGCAATCAATGAAACTTACCAAATGTCTTTTCGTTCGCTGTGGAAAACTAACATGTGCTGCTTGTTCAGTTTATTCAACAAGAAAACAACGACGCCATTCGTTTCACTGATATGTGTGTATGCGTCAGCGATGCCGATTTAGCGTCCGCAAAAAATTCTGTTTATCAAAATTGGAACCAACTTCAAGCTTTATATAAATATATTTGTTTCAATCAATGAATGGATGCATTCATATCGTTAAAATAACAATCACAGGCTATTTTGTTCAGCGACTATAAGGAAATATGATTCAATTTGAACTTTCAAAACATTCAAACAAAAGTAAATAAATATACTTGCCACACAATATTATTTGGTTTAAGTGGCGATGGGTGGAAAATGATTCGAAACGGTAGTTTGACTCGAATGTGACAGAAGCCCAATAATACTGTAACTGATCACAGCCCAAAATCCGTACAAATGGTATTTAAACCGAAATTGATGGCACATTTGCATTGAACGTAGTTTTTCAAAGTTCTTTTGAAAGCAAATTTGCAAAGACTTAGTTTTTAGAGCCACTCTTCTGCAAAACAATCATGTTTTCATAAATATCATGTTTTACACGGCTTCCAATCTTCATAATTTGAGTCGAAATGTCCAGGAATGATGAATTCAATGGTAATTGGCCAATGGCCACCAGCATGTCTTTGGGCTGATCTAATTGTCTACCAACGGTTTCATTGTAATTAACCAGGATAATTGTTAAATACACATCGTTTTCTCTAATTAAACATTTTGGCAGTTTTTGAGTCGAACACTCTACATATATTCCAACGAAATGTTGCAATGTTCATTTAACCTAAAAACCATCTTTGGGGCATTCAGTGCCTACAGAAAATTCCATGTATTTTGGAATGGAATACTTTTGAGATCTTGACCAATTGGTGTATATTTGAAATCTGGAATATTTGAATTTATATCAAATGAAGCCAATTTTCATGCAAATAACTCATATGTCGAGAGGATTTGTTAGGACAATAAATCCTTTATTTTGTCAGCCCAGGGTGTTGTATATAGTTGCGAGTCTTACACACAAATCGGTGAGGTAGTTTTCAGAATATTGCCAAAATGACAGTTTTGCATGAAACGACTCAGCACAAATTAAAATCGAAAGAAACAATCAATTGGATTGCTGCATCGGTATCACAGCAATGCAGTGGTAGCACCAAATCACTATATCAGAAATACAGTTTCATTTTTCGTTGGTTCGGCTGTCAACATTCATGAAACAATAATGTTGATTTATGATCGCTCATGTTTATGAAACGTTATGAAACGACTCTCACCGACCACTTGCAGTGATGTCATCACGATGAAACTTTTTGACACAGTCCTTGAGTAACATTGTGTCGTTCGGTTTCATAAACTGTTGACAGTTTGAATGTTCATTCGTGTATCGTGTCTCGATGTGTTCAAACGTAATTTAGTCATCGAACATTTGTTTGGAAATAAAAACAGTTAAACATTTGCGATCATTCTACGATTTATTTGAAGTGGAAAATTTGATTCAAAATGAATTCAGAACACCAACAACCATCGAATTTACAACGATCGGTTCAACAGCAACCAAATCGACAGCCCCAGAAAAGTCTATTGGAGCTTGCGACCGAATTAGAGCAAAAACGACAGCTGGAACATAAACTATCCAAAGAAGCAAAACGACGAACTGCAGAGGTTGCGAATCTGGAGAAACTCTTTAACGTAGTCAAAAGCAAGTAAGGAAAACCAAACGATACGAATTGTAAAATCGACGATAAATAGAGATTTAAAGATGTTATTTTCATTCAAGTGATATTTTTATTAAAAAAAAAACATTTTTTACCTAATATTCAAAGGGTGATCACGGCAAATGCGATGAAGAACGATGTTATCACGACTTACAATGACATTGCCGATGTATGTCAGCGAACGATGCAACTCGAAGGTGATGTGGAGAAGAAAGTTGGTGCGATTGAACAGTACATCAGTAACAAGAAGAAGAAGAAGCATGTGAGTTTAATTTTATGTTCTGTTCATTTATTAACCGAATAAAACCATGCGTTGAATATGTTTGAAATGAAGATTGATGAAGAAATTCGACAATTGGAAGAGGAATTGGCCAAACTGCCATCTGAAAGTGAATTGCAGAAAAATGCCGAAGAAAAACGCCAAATGCAGCAACAAATTGATGACACTGAACGAGAAATGGCCAAGATTGAAAAATATTTGGCTGAAAATGATGATGCTGAAACTCTGCAGCAAAAAATCGAAGAAAAAAAGCGCTCGATTGCCATAATTCAGGCTGAACTCAAAGCTGACGAATCACAGGTGGTAGCAAAGCAACCAAAGGCAAAAACCAATGCGAAACAATCGGATTCAAAAGCGGTAATTTGATCGTTTGATATTAATTCATTTGATGTCGTTTGTTGTGTGAGAAGAATCTTAAGTATCACTGTTTCATTTTCATAGGAATTGGATAAATTTGTGGCCGAATATTTCAGTCGGACGTCATCAGGTTCCAGCACGCACGTGACCACAAGAATTGATTCAGTGAAGGAGTCCACCAACTACCATCTCGGATCATCCGATGACTCATCGTCATAGACAGTTTGATTTGAGAATTCACACAACCACAGTGTTTGAGCGGTGAAGAACAATTCCAATTGTTCAGGAGACTCAATGATTCTTTTTTATTTCTTTTTCATTATTTTCTTTTTTTTTCTATCACTATGAAAGTGAAATTTGTTTAAAAACAACAACAAAAATACTGAAATTTTGCGTGGTAAATTCAGTTTAATGGAACTTAAACTTTAAGTCTTAAAGGAATACACAATTGACGGTGTCAAATTGGTGTAATGATAAAAATTAAACCATTAGATGAAAATGGAATTGTTCTGTATGCTCAATAAAACTAATAAACATCCTGTAAACGCACTTCAAATGATGGTTTTTCTCTGAATAAATCATATTCCACGATATGGTGGTGTAGATGATGGTTGTGATTTCTTTAGGTTGAACATATTTTGCCGTTGGCATAGGTAATGTGGCTAAAGGTAAGGATTTCAGATACCATTTCGACAGTAGAAAACTGAAAAAAACGCCGCATACGAATTAATTAAAAGAGTATCATTTCACCGAAAGGTTCTTGACTGAAACGGACAGAATACTCTAAGGACACTGCTTTTTTGTGTGACATGTATAAAATATATGCTAATTCGCTGTTCCAAGTCATTCGATGCAATTAGTCAAAATATACGGCTGAAACACACAAAAATGAACGTGAGATCGACATAAACCACGACATTTTTTCAATTTTTGAATGCTCGAGCATTAAATACGAAGATCTTCAATGTTTCACAACGAAAATCATACTATGTTTGCTGTTTACGTATTTTGAACACAATACCTAAAATTTTCACCTATTCAGCATTAAACGCGCTACGACAGTCTCCAAACACAATGTGTTTATTGTGACTGATCGAAAATTGGCCGGCCACTCCATAAAATGTTGTTTTTATACATTTTCATTGTTATTTTCTTGTGAAAACAATAAAAAGCATTTAGCTTACATTTATCATCCTTTGTGCATCCGGGTGAATATAATGACCGAGGCAAATGTTGACGCATTCACACAAACCATAGCAAAGCAAAATAAACAAAATAAAAACTTAACGAAATACAAAACAAACAGTAAATGAAGCGATGTCGACACAAATTCGATCTGAGAGACGCTTTTATTAATCGAAACTGTTGTCGGTGTGTTTTTTTTTATTCGGTTCATGCATTTATTTTTGGCAAAATGTTTGCACTGTATCAAAAATCAAAATATGCCGCTGTACACACACACACACACACACACACACACACACACACACACACACACACACACACACACACACACACACACACACACACACACACACACACACACACACACACACACACACACACACACACACACACACACACACACACACACACACACACACACACACACACACACACACACACACACACACACACACACACACACACACACACACACACACACACACACACACACACACCACACACACACACACACACACACACACACACACACACACACACACACACACACACACACACACACACCACACACACACACACACACACACACACACACACACACACACACACACACACACACACACACACACACACACACACACACACACACACACACACACACACACACACACACACACACACACACACACCCACACACACACACACACACACACACACACACACACACACACACACACACACACACACACACACACACACACACACACACACACACACACACACACACACACACACACACACACACACACACACACACACACACACACACACACACACACACACACACACACACACACACACACACACACACACACACACACACACACACACACACACACACACACACACACAGGGCTATGCGGCTATGTCAGAACCTATGATCGGAGCCGCTACTCACACAAAATCGTCCCTCGAATTATTTGCAAATAAAAGAGGAACATCTAATAATAATTCATGCACAAACATTGCTATGATTCTCTTTGTGATTGCAACTATGTGAAGTGTCATTTTTGGAAGATGAAATATTCTTGGTTTTTTGTTGGTAAATTGTCCATAATACGTATTTATTCTCATTGGTTTTTATGATTTTAATAATTGTTACATGAGATATATTCAGAATGTTATGGCATCGATACTCGTTTCGGAAACAATCTGTATATTAAACATTATTATTTTTTAGTCCGTAGTCCAACTCGGTTCAACGCATTAAAACATAGTGATGAGTCATCACTGATGACACAGCAAATGCACTGTACCGTAAATTGAATATATGCTCTACATGTTTCACGATGCAGATATATTTTGCGATGAAATCACGTTAGAATGAGTAATATATTCGGACGGTGTTGGTAAATAAGTCCCAAAATCAATTTAAAGTTTTGACATGAAGTGCCTTCATCCAAGAAAACTCTCCGTGAAAACTGTAAATCTCATTCAGGGATGAACATTTTATTCGAATGCTTATCAAGTGTATGATTTGAACATTATAGAATTGCCATCGTCAGCTACCTGAAATAAGTAATGACTGGAGTAGCTAACATGATTGCTCAAAGCCCACATAATATAAATAGCATTTTGAATTGAAACAGTTGCAAACATAAACGAAGCATTCACATCAAAACAAGCAAACAACTCCCGCCAATCAATGTTAATTCATTTGAATTGTTTGAATGACGAAGCATTTTTTTTTTGGTTCAGAATGTTTATAAAGAAGATTCGAGAATGGTTTGGATCAGTTGATTTGCGACAACCAACCAAATAACAAATTTTATACGACTTTGTAAGTCGGTCAGTGACTAAAACTAAGTGGAAATAAATTGAATTACATTCGTAATCCTGACTTTTCCGCATTGATATGGAATTTGATTTTTCTCTTGAACAATTTCATTCATCGACCAGTCAGGAGAGAAAGTATTGGTTCTGCCATGAAAATGGGCAAAATGTTCAAAACACAAAACATTGGCCATCTTCACTTTGCGATTTGAGACTCCTTTCTTGAGATATATTCATATCAAACTTCCATTTTCTAAGAATTTCGTACATTTTCACACGTATTCATATTCCATGATTTTTCGGAATGAAGATACATTTTGTGCATTGTATGAATATGTAAAACTTCAAGCGGACTTAAATACCTTTCAAATGATGCAAACTGCATGAATTTTCATTGGAAAATACGGTCAGGAGAGTCAAAAACGTGAAAATCAGTTTTTGTGTAAAAATGTACTGAAAACCCGACTCACGTTCACTTGAATGCACATATCTCTAGAACGGCTATACCAATATGGCTCAAATTAAATAGGATTCCTCCGGTGACAATACTGTGCAATTTAAGAATCCATTTGTGAGTCATTTTCATTTTTTACAGTTCAATTTTCTGAGAATTTTCTAAAAATTTCGTACATTTTCAAACGTGTTCACATTTCATGATTTTTCAGCATGAAGAAACATTTTATGCACTTTTTGAATACGTAAAACGTCAAGCGCGCTTGAATACCATTCAAATGACGCAAGCAACATGAATTTTGATTGAAAAATACGGTCAGGAGAGTCAAAAATGTGAAAATCAGTTTTTGTGTAAAAATGTACTGAAAACCCGACTCACGTGCACTTGAATGCACATATCTCTGGAACGGCTACACCGATATGGCTCAAATTCAATAGGAAACATCCGGTAATAATACTGAACAAATTTGCTTTTGTCACTTTGGGATTTGAGACTCGGTTCGAGAGTTATCGTGTTAACGTACATACACAGACGACGACGACGACGACGACGACGACGACGACGACGACGACGCCATTTTGCACCGGAGCTACCAGAACCGAGTATCCAAATAAAAAAAGTGAAAATCAAGATTTGTTCCCATGGTGAACTGAGACTCTGGTCAAAATTTGAGCCCGATCGGAGTTCATTTACTTAAGCAATGTGGAGTTGAATTTTTGAGGCAAAACCAATACTTTTCCTAAGCACATTTCATGTGCGGAAAAGTAAAATCATTTATGTTACATTTATTGAGAATTGTTTAAAATGATCAACATGAACCCTGCGACCGTGTTTTATTTTCTTTCCGTTTGTCTCATTTCCAAATCCACTTTGTGTGCAGATGTTAATGATTTGAAGCCAGATGTCGATTGCCCGGCAGTTTTGGCCAAAGGTGTAGACGACCGAGCTAAAGATCCCACATTGGTAAGAAGTTCTTACTGAAAAGCTCATTCCATTTATTAGCGTTGTCACACTTTTGCACAAGAATTAATTTTGGACAGTGTTAGTCATTCAAATGTGAATTTAAGTGTGAACATAAATCTTGATCCATTGATCATAAATGCAATTGGAGATGACACATTTAATTTCCGTTTTGATTACAATAAATGTCAAGTTTAAAGACGTTCAAATTGAATTCAGTCAAGCTTGTCTTTGACTTTCGTACGAAGTTCAACAGTTTATAAATTAAATTTATTAATTTTCATCTTAAAAAGTTAAAAATTTGCCGCAAACCCAAGCTATGGACGCCATTTTCATGAGCAAATAATAAAATATGAAAGTGAAATCTAAATCCAATATACAAATAATTTACAGAAGGTGCACCCGCACTTTGAAACGAAAACTATGGTGAAATGTTAAGCAGTACAACAATATAATGTCCATAAATTATGGACCATAATTGTTTGAAATCAACTTCAACTTAGAAATCGTCCTCTCAATTCCATATTTAAAAAAAATATCAGACTCTAGCGACATTTGCTTTGAATTCAGCTAAATAATGTCTGCTATTAATATAATACCGGTGTTCTCGTTCCCATTTAATTTTATTAATAAATCAAAATTACACTTTTGTGATTGTCGCCAGCATGACTTTTAATTTCAAACATCTAAATCTGTAACTCTGTTGATCAATTGGTAATTTAAATTGCATACAATTCATTTCAATGGCTGACTGAGTTCAAATCATTCAATTTGTGCATTTTTTGTCTGTTGTTGTCAGAATTGTTGATTTTTTTTTGGCTTTATGTTTCAGATGAACAAAATCAGCACCTCAAATCAAGATTACACAAAGGCTACATCAATCTATGATTTTGTTGTGAAAGATACTTACATGAAAGAGAGCACATTGGGTGATTATTGCAAAGGAAAGGTGACACTAATTGTGAATATTGGATCATCATGTGGATTAACAGCTCCAAACTATGCACAACTGACAAACATTTACAAGGAGTTCGGAGATCGTAAGACAATTAACGAAAACTGTATATCAAACAATTATAAAAACATTTGCATATTGTTTCTATTGCAGAGATTCGAATTTGTGCATTCCCATGCAATCAGTTTATGGACCAAATGCCTGAAGGCGATGGTGATGAAATGCTTTGCCATTTGAAGAAGATGAATGCTGAAATCGGCAACATTTTTGCTAAGGTTAGCATTTTAATTTGAATATTCACGCAAACACTTGACTTAATTTTGACAAAAAATTTCACTGTTGAAATTAGGTTGACGTAAATGGCGACAATACGACTCCATTGTACAAATACCTAAAGGATCAAATCAAAGGACAAAAAGGACCTGATATTGAATGGAACTTTGCTAAATTCTTAATCGATAAAAATGGAAAGCCTGTCAAACGCTACGAACCAACTTTTGAACCAAAAGATATGGTTGAAGATATTAAAAAGCTTTTGTAGATATATTTGAAATTGGCCATTGATTTCAGCCAAAAATTCGTACGTTCATGGGAAATAAAAGCATCAACAATGTTACAAAAAATACACCGTATTCCAAAGAACCGTTTTAGCCGATTGATTTTCTGCAAAAATCTAGTTATATGTTTATTCTGTGAATTAAATGTTTCAATAAAGTCAAATAATATTCAATAAATTATTTGAAGTGATATGAAACACTTGTATTATTCATTTCTTTGTGGATTAAATGAATCCTGTTTTAGTGTTTGATTTAATCTTTGAAATCCATTTTTAACGGAAAATGCTGGTTCGATAACCAAGAATAACGGTTGGCTTGGCAGTTGGATCATTGAACAGTTTTCGCACGACCAGCACCTGTGCTGCACCAATTATCAATATTAGAACAGTTTGCCACAGTGACCACCACATTACTCGATCGTTCAAATCTTTGGCAAAACGGCGTCCATATGCTTCTTGCTGGATAAGAGAAAAAAAGACTCGTTCATAAATCATTTTAAAGGTCTTAAAATGGTTTTCAATCAAATTTGCGAGAATATCCGAGTCTCTTAGGACTTCCTAACCACTCACCAAACGATATTGTGTTTGACCACTGATAACTTCATACAAATTGTTGTTGATTAGCTCAGCAGCATCCTCAATGTATGTAGAATTCGGATCATTTTCATTGCGTTTGACTATTGCATCTCTTTTACCAGCCACAAACGATATATAGATGGATTTGTCTGTGAACGTGGAGAATTTATTGCTGAAACAGATCATATACTCGCCGGTTTCCTACAAATAAAATTACGATTTAGAAATTAAGAATGCACACAAAATGAAAATCAGAGCATACAATCAGAGCTTTTGTTAAACACATATATTTCATATTGGCATAAAACACCGAAGAGACGAAAAATATCGGTTCTGTTTGTGCAACGCATATCACACGTCTGTTTTTAAAACAGCGACGTATTCGAGGCAGAGACAAACTGCAGATTTATTGGTTTCATTCGCATACAAATCTTTAGCTGACAAATATGAGTAGGGAAAAGCGTGAAATATGCATATTTGACATGTCAACACATCTTTTTGAGATTTTTGGTTTTTTTCCATAGAAATTGTGATTTAAATCTACAAAGGTAATCGCAATGATTTTGAATTTTTTTTTTTTATGTATTTTTGATTTCTATTTGAATTGCTACTGATTTTCATTTGAGTGGCTGAGAATAAAAATGAGCTTAGCAAAACAAGATATGGAAAAGTGTATCACGATTTTTTGTTATATTAAAAGTGAAACATAAATTTAGATTACTTAAAAGCGCATCTCAAAATATCTGTTGACTAGAGAAATTATGTTTCACTTTAAAATCGGATGGAATCTGTATATGATGAATTCCATCCGATTTTAAAGTGAAACATAATTTCTCTAGTCAACAGATATTTTGAGATGCGCTTTTAAGTAATCTAAATTTATGTTTCACTTTTAATATAACAAAAAATCGTGATACGCTTTTCCATATCTTGTTTTGCTAAGCTCATTTTTATTCTCAGCCATTCATTTGTACTTTGATTACCTATCGTTTTGATTAAAAGATTAAAATCGCAATAAATATGAATTCAAAAAAAGTAAAATAAAATTAAAATTGCTTACTGGTGCAGTAAATTTGACTGTATCATGTTCTTTGCGTAGCTCCTGATAAATTATTTTTTGATTGGGTTTTTCTATTAACACATCCACATCAAGCTGACCACCGCTTACAACCTATCAATTCACCATCAAATGATAAGAATATGTTTTGCATTTATTTTTAAAGAATTCAACAAATATTTAAACGTACTTGATAGTCCAGCGTACAGTTTGTATTTTCTTGAATCTCTTCGAAAAAGCATTCTTGAGCACTATCCAGCAAATCGAATGTAAATTGTGTAGCCAATACAGCACGAAGCGGTAAAGCGATTGAAAATAACCAGTAAAAGAACTTAAAACTATTCGTCATTTCAACTAGAAAAGTAAGACAAACCAATAGTCAATAATTCAACAAAAAATCGTCTAATTGCTATTTTAGTATTTACGGAGTTAATTATGACGTGATGCTTCTGATAAATCACCGTCGACTGAAAATTGAAACAATGAATGTGGCATTTGGAACGTGGCTGTTCGATATACAATATCGAAAACATCTGCCAAAATACAAATAAATCCATTCTGTCTTTCACAACAGACAACAGACTTGATATGAAATGTACTCATATACATGTGATTCATTGAGATATATTCATGTAAGAAGATATATTCAGGGCCTCTCAAATGGATTTTAGTTCTATTCAAAATGGATGAATTTAATTCTAAATCATTAAAAATTCACACAAGGGAATGTCTTTCGAAAATGTGATACTGAAATTCGTAAATAAAGAAAGAGACACTTTGTTTCGTTTGACGGATACGATACATATATCGACTGTTCAACTGTTCATGTGTTTACTTTTGCGGTTAAAATGGAAACATTTTCGTTATGACAAAAATAAGCAAAATATTGAAACAATTTATGTGCCTCTTTCTCTATTTAAGAACATCATTGTTTTATGTTTGAGATTACATTCTTTGTGTGTGATCGACCGCATTTTTGCGTAGACTTTTGGTGGTATAAGTTAACCTATAGCATTTTCCAAAGATGGCACAGAAATGGTACTAAGTCGATTCTGGCTGTGTTTTGGATGTTCACGTAGAAAATCCAAACTTTTAAGGTGTAATGTGTCTTCATATACCAAGTACGGTTGCTGACACTAATATCTTTCTGTCTTTATTTCACTCTAGACATTTCTCTTACTCTTTGAACTGTGCTTGGTGCTATTTTCTCAATTTAGAACGTATAAGCGAGACAGACAAATTTAATTTAATACAAATTAGAGTGAAATAAAGACAGACAGAAATTGTTGACAGGGATAATACCTACTATCCGACACAACCTATAGGTGTATACACCACATGAGTAAATTTGTTGAGGAAATAAACAGTTGCAATATGTCGAACAATGTAATCGATCAAGTTCAAATCGATACTTGATCAATTCCATAGCTCAAAAACGTTATCATCACGAGCACATCTAATCTGTCAACTTTTGTCACCCTGGGAACCTAGTACTGATAGATTAAACAATTTCAGTCTATTTTTAACTCAATCATATTAACAACCAACTAAACTTTGATTCTTCAAATGAAGTGCGTCTGGATGCACTTTATCTCAATTTCTGTGTCATTTTATTTAAATACTTTAAAAATTGATTTATTATTCAATTATCTATTCAGTACTTTATGGAATGATATGCACTTTTAGAAAAGCGATTTGACAACACAACATTTTAATCACTAGTATGGTTTCAATAGAGTGAAATTGCAATCGGCAACAAGCAATTATCATTCGCAAATATGAGATCTGTAATCAGAGAGACAATGCGAACTGAACAAACATAGACAGTCGCAAACTGACCACGCAACATAGAGCACTATCTCTGTTTAAGATATCGCAATCATTTTTGTTCAGGTGTTAAACTATATTTCACTCGTAGATTCTGCAATAGATGAGACGAGTGGTGCTGGTGCCACTCATATATTATCACGTGAATATTTAATTTGTAATTCATAAATTTTGTTATTAATATCAAATAATTTATTTTACTTTTCATTCACATTGTGTGCAAGCATTATAGTGATTAGTTAACCTTCATCTGTCGTTAGCGTTTTTTCAACAAAGTCCATGTACGGAGGCAAAATTCTATGGAAAGTTGAAAACCAATCATTCCTAGTTTTTTGCTATGATTAAAGGGTACAGTTGAAGGATTGAAAAATACCAATTGCCGAGAAAATTGGGCCAGTGATTTTCCCGGAATCACCTTGAGTCTTGAGGTACCATTTTTTTGAAAAAATGGAAGAATTGAATAAATTCTAATCCAGCTTCTATATAATGAATCATTTGTGTCTGGGTTGTAGTCTGGGAATATACACATCGATTCTATGCCTTCATTCCGTTCAATTTGCGTCCAGGTCGCTTGAAATCCACTAAAACCCAAAATCTGGAAGTTGGGATCTAGAGGTTCCCGATAGGGATACCGATCTCAAGTTGATTTATTTCTCAATTATTCATCAGAATATTAACATTCCAAAAATTTCGAAGAAATCGCACAATGATATCATAGAAAACTCCTTCACAGACCCCTTCAAAATAGTGTCAAATTTACACTAACGACAGATCCGCGTTAAATCATTGCTAATTTTATAGACTAAATCCATGTGATCTATTTCTTAGTTTGATTGAACAGCTTCGAAGCATTTTGGATCAAAATATCATTTGTGTTTTCAGAAAGTGAAAAAATACAAACATTATTGTTTACTACATCGGTGCTATTTCTAAGAAGAAAAAAACCTTATAACATACTTAAATCGTTTTATAAACATTGATTTTTCCAAAGAGACAATTGACCATTTAAACAAATGTAATCATCAGAATCATTGAACTACAGGAATCTTTGGTAAAAGACACAATTCTATCTTAACAATTTGAGCACCAATTAAAGGTGTTATTAGAACATTTGCTTGAGCTTAAAAATAGCCACGGAGTTCAATATACTATGACCCATCAAGAGAAATTCAAATTTGAGCATAAATTTTCAAAATTGTTAAAGTTTCCAGAGGTTTTATTATTTTTGTTCATCAATACAGTATATTCATTGTACTGTGTCAACATTCAAACACTGTCACATCGAATGACATTTCTGCGTGCTAAAAAATGTACCACCTTAGAGACGTATAGACGCTCACTTGTTGGTGCTCATAAAAATGTCATTACAATATGTCAGTGTGAATTTTTTTTGACAAAGTTTAGTTTTCAATGTTTCAATGAAGGACAAACTGGACTACAAATGTGAAGATCATTCGATTTAATATCAATCTAGTTACGTGAGTGTTATGTTCAGGCTGTTAACGATGTCTAAACCTCGTACAATCAATTTAATACGTCTAATAAGTCACATCAGGGCAAATATTTGCGTCTATTGAACATTGTAATAAATGACAATTCATAGGTGTTGTCTAAGAAAATGCGCTGGCCGTGACCTTGAGGTTTTGCAATATGTAAAAGAGCGACCAGAGACTTTAGAAAAATGGAGAATAAGCTAGAAAAAAAAACCTGTTAAAAGAGACTATTTATCATGAGTTTATTACCTTTTAAACTCACTGTCTTCAAACAAAGTCGTGAGACTATTTGATAAGAGATTATTTGATAAGCGATTCGAATTTATATCACGAAATTAATGAATGAGCTTCAATTACTCCACCTTCATTTGGGATAGAATTAAAAAGAGTTCAGGAACTTGGAATCAGAATTATCACATTGATTACACAGCCATAAAAATCGTACTGATTAGAAATAATCAACAACATCTCCGATTCGGAGTCTCTGTTTGGTTCGTTTAACAATTTTGATGTATTTTTACAGTTGATTAGTATTGAAGGTAGTTGCACATGGTGAAGATGTTTTCGTTACAAATATTATTGTTTGGAACTGCATTTATTTGTTCTATTGACTGGATAACGGCGAATGAACATAAAATAGTTGAAACGATTAATGGTCCAGTTAGAGGTGTGCGAGGTACGACATTGCTGAAAAATGTCACTTATTATTCATTCAAAGGCATTCCGTATGCGAAACCACCCACTGGTGAGCTGCGTTTTAAGGTGAGCTTGAGCACGAATTGCCCGTCGGCACAAAACTGCAAAGATCAAAGTTCAAACATTTTCAAAGATTGTCCGCCCTTTTAAAAAAAAAAATCCTTCTGACAGCCCCCTGAGCCAGCCGATTCATGGGCACCGACCATATTGGATGCATTTGAGTATAGTAGCGTGTGTGTTCAACCATTAATATTTTTACCTCGTTCGTTGCCACAGAGTGAGGATTGCTTGACATTGAATATTTATGTGCCAGGTAAAATTACAAAATTTGTTTGAAATAATGACATTCTAATATTTCATCGATTCAATTTTCAATTAGCTGATATCGTTTCGGACGACAAATTGGCTGTGCTATTTTTCATTCACGGCGGTGGATTTATAGGTGGCTCAAGCGATGACGCCCTTTTTGGTCCAGATTTTATTATCGAAAAACAAACCATTTTGGTGACACCAAACTATCGTTTGGGCGTGTTGGGCTTTCTGTCACTTAACACAGTCGAATACTCTGGCAATATGGGCCTAAAAGATCAACAGTTGGCATTGAAATGGATTAGCGAAAATATCAACCGTTTTGGTGGCGATAACAAACGAATTACCGTTTTCGGACACAGTGCAGGTACAACGGAATTCTCAATTTGTAGCCTTTGATTCCGCAACCTTTTCGATTGAAGGGTAAAAAGGAAACTAAATTGACCGTACACAATGCCAACACATTTCAGGTGCTGCATCGACTCATTTCCAAGTCCTTTCGGCCGAATCACGAAAATATTTCCGAAATGCGATATCAATGAGTGGCACAGTGAATGATTATTGGGCTATATCTGAATATGACCATTTAAAACGAGCATTCAATATTGCCAAAGAGCTCGGACAACCGAAGGACACTGTTGAAGAATTGATTGAATTTCTCAAATCTGTTCCGGCAGACAAACTAGCTTCTTTTGCCGTTTTGGATCTTTTGGCCGGTTCATTATTTGCAATCCCAACGGCACCAATTATAGAAAGTAAATTCTGCAATTAAAGTTTAGATTTCTTTTTGGTACCAGATTAACATTGATCTTTTTTCCAACATGAAATAGAAAAAGATGCAAAGCGACCATTTTTGACAGAATCACCGAAGGAGATATATGAGTCAACAAAGATAGAAACCGACACATGGTTCACCATGACATCTAAAGTAAAAGTCTTATTAAACTATTTGAGCCATTTATTTATACTAAACTATCGAATGATTCTATCAGGAAATGATATCACTGTATCCGAAACCAACCCCGTCCGCATTAAACAAATTAGATGCCAATTTCAATCTTCCTTTGCCATTTAAAGGATTCAATCTTCCGATGGATTCTGAAGTAAGTAAAAAAACAAGAAATTCTGAGAGGCATTTTCAATTGCAATTTTCCTGGAAAAAAACCAGACGCATGACTCATTTTCAATTTGTAACACAAAACCTATTTGCTTGGACCTACCAGGAGCATTTCGAGCTAAACAAAGCAATTCGAACATTTTATTTCGGAGATACAACAATTGACGAAGAAACACTTTCTAAATATTATGATTATTTATCTGATATAAATTTTGTGTATGGAATTGATAAAAGCGTAAAAGAACATGCCACCCATTCAAAGAGTAAAACCTATTATGCCTGGTAATTGTTATATTGTTGTCATTATCTCTTTTATTCGGTTATACAAACATTTACTGTTTACGTGAATAAGGTTTGATGTTGACTCAACACTGAATGTATTCAAACAATTGGATATATTTAAGCGTTCAGAAATGGCAAATTTGAGCGGTGCTGCTCATGGTGATGAAATATGCTATTTGTTCAGGTAAATGTAGATCTTATCTCAATTGATGTTTTTTAATAAACATTGTTCATAAATGTATGCGATATTTCTTCAGATGTGGCGTAGCTCAGAAGCTGTACGATGAAATCATCAGTGATAAAGATGATGAACACTCTAAGATTAGCCATCAAACGATTGACTATGTCACAACATTGTTTACGAATTTTGCAAAATATGGGTAAATTTCAAGTGCTAAATTTAATCAATTGAAAATTGAAGAATATATCGATATATTACAATTGTCTTTGTTTTTAAAACAGTAAACCAACGTACCAGAATGTTCCCATCGAAGGATTTCACCCGGTTCAAATGAATAACATTCATTTTCTCAATATTAGTAATGGTGGATTGACAAATGATTTGCAGCCCCGGAAAGAAGCCTTTAACTTTTGGGCAAATATTGAGCAAAGCGCTTTCAAAATGTTTATGAACAAAAATGGGCAACAGAAAGACGAGTTGTAGCTTATGAACTGAATCAGTGAATTACTGCAAAGTGTAAACTTGACAATTTTCCAACCAAAAGAACGAAGTGAATTTTATTTGTGAAATATTTTGCAATTATATGGAGTTATGGAAATAAACATCGACACAGTTTTGATTTTTCTTGTGATTTCAATCGAATTTATTCATCAATTTTTACATTTCCAGGCGGTCCTCTTGGCGGTGAGCATAATTATCATTGTGTATATCTCTGCCAAAGTAAAAGGGAAAAAAATGGTAAAATAATAAGTTTAATGGAAAAACGTGCACTTGATTGAGCTTACTTAACTGGGATCACCACATTTTTGGATTTTCGAAAACGAATTGTCCAGTACAAACGAAGTGTGATATAATAAAGAAATTCGATAACACTCAATGCTGAAACACCCAAAAATAATCCAAGTAGACCACCACAAATGGCCAACACATTTGTGAATGTGAAATTTTCCAAACGTTTTACTGTTTGCACATGATGATCTCCAAAGTAAATTGTCACTACTGATGGTCGGGCGCTGAGAATTTGTCAAATAAATGTTCATCGAATTCATTTGATTTTGAAATATAATATTTTAACATTCAACTACAATAGAGGCGTTCACAGATACAGTTTTCATAGATCTTCTATTTAACACACCTGATATCATTCGAAAACACGTGTGAGAAAGATTTAAACACAGCACCCCAATCGAGTTTGGCACGATCCATTTCCGCATTGTATTGGATGTACGTGCAAGTCATCAAGCAATTACAATTTTCACGAAATGATTTAACATCATCATCTGCCAAGCCATCCAATATGTCTGGCCCATATAAACGCTTTTCCGCTTCTATGTAGCACTTAACCTTTTCAGCACCGCAAATTTTTGTATTCAGTTCTCCTGCAGGATTCAAAATCAAAACGAATTAACTCCATGAAATATATGAGTTTATATCGGAATTACGCTCAAACCGGATCAATCGTACTTGGCATAGAGAATTTCACGCAACCACATTCCATTTTTGTGAAATTAGCTAGACACTCAGCTTCACAATTGACTTTTGTATAGATTTTAAAGAAATACAGTTGACGTTCGTTTTTGAACAAGCATTGCCGTTCGCTTGGTGCGTAGCTTTTTAGTCCATCTGAGGTAGTGATAAATAGTGGCTTAATCGTTAATTCTGCTTCCGTTAAAATTGGAACCCGATATGATTTCTGTGACATGACCGGAATTTCACCAGGCGTATGCAAGAGTATCTTGAATCCCGGAACTAGACCTCGGCACACATAATCTAAATCGCTGTCATTAATTTGAAGAAAAATTACAATGCCAGCACTTTTTTTAGCACCAAATACATGAATCGGATAGGCGTTTTCATTTGATTCGTTTTCGTACATGAAAGTGTCTAAATTCCACTGTGAAATATTCGGATTGCTATCAACAATTTTTATTTCAGGTGCCACACTTGAAAAAATTAAATGTTAATGTTAGTTTTTTTGCTTATTTATATGATCAAATGAAACAATTGTCTCACATTTCGGTGTAAATGTCATTTGAATTCAGTGCATTGAAGGTAAAGCAAAGGCCTTCATCAGTAAAAATTGGTTTCAAAAGTGATGAGCATGGTTTAACTACATTTTGCCACAGGCAATAGAATGTTGAATTAGAAACACTCAGGGCCATGTCTTGGATCACATCGAAAATTGATGAATTTGTGAAATTATGCTCAAACTGAATCATATATGCAAAATAAGTTTGGCAAAGTTGAATCAATGCATTCATTCGGTCCAATCTAACACAATACAATTTAAGAACATCAAACAATTGGCTTAAAACTTATCAAATTTTCATTAAAAATATTCGAAATTAAAATTTCCTACTCTTCATTGGGTAATTTGTCCAGATTTTTGTGGATCAATCCCAATAATACACGAGTAACATTTATTTTGCTGGAATATGCTTTTATTTCCGGGCAAATTGTAACTGTTGGAAATGGAATCATTGATACTGGAGCATATCTTTCTGCAAAATTGAATGTCATTGGATTGTCATTCCATTTGACCAGGACATTTTGAATTGATATGACACATAAACACACCGACACACTGAATGCAACTAACCACCAGGATCTGTGTAAAAGGAAAATGTTAATTTATTGAAACTCCAGAATAATTTCACCGAAGAGATGATACACAACTTTTCACTCCAATGGCGTTTTCGTTCAGCGAAATAGCGAACCCCATGAATCGTACTGTTCGAGCAGAATTCCAGAAACACTTTGCGTATCGGCTGGATTAAAGCAAACTCAGATAAATTGTGGCTATTTAAATTCATTGTTGAAAATACAAAAATCTTTTGAAGAATTCCTTTAGTTACCGTGCTTTGGTTCTCGATTTGTTCATTTTGATTTAAATTCATTTCGTTATTCATTTTGTGTCGTATTTAGCTATATATTAAAGTTTTATTTGACAAAATAGCAATATTTCACACTACTTTTGCGTTTGGCGCTTCTTCAATGGAGAGCTGAACGCAGTATGGAATTGTCATTATAAAGACAAAATTATTAAATATCATTTGGTAAAATTCCAGAGTAAATTTCATTTGCAATTAACATAGAGGTAAATCGATTCATTTTATCAAATCAAATCAAATAAAATTTCCATCACGAACATGAATATCTATTCACCAATTATTGGGTTATCTTTTACTTCTTGGAAAATTTTAATATGGAAATGTATTCATTAGTTCACAATAATCATGATGACATTTCACACAATACTTAATTCAGATAAGGACAAAGAAATTGTTATTTCGTATATATACGTTGGTTGAGCTTGGAAATAGTATTTGAATCTTTGAACACGTGTAAATGAATGTCCAGCCGATGACAAGCATTTCACATAAGCATATATACATATCTATTCAAAAATTATAAGTATTATAAGAATTATAGTTAACTCATTAATTATAATTATGAGTAAACGGCGTGCTTTGTTAAACTCTGCCTAATATTCTTTTACTTTTTCAGTTGAATCTGAGCTTCATGTTGCGAAAGAGCACGAACAACCGTCTCTCTCTTTCGAACCTTAGCACCATGTTGAAGTGGACCAATGATTCCAATTCGATACATCTAAGATGTTCAATGTTCAACTGTTCATACCAACCATCATTGGACACACTTTAAACAAAATCGGTCCACGTAAACGTCAGTTTGGCCAGGATGTGTCTACCACGGTTTTATTTTTGACTGAACGTGTTCATCATGACTTATCATCTCTCATCTCTCATCGCTAAGTGTGAGTCCGTGGTAGACCATGATGGCCGACCGTGTTAACACTCAAATGTTGTTCAATCCACTAGTAGGAAATTTTCTTTATCATCGAAACCATTTCAAATGATACTTTGATTTAATCCTTTATGATGTAGAAAAGTTGGAATTACATTAATTCAACACCAAATAGAATGGACTATTAGTTAGTCCCCACGAATTTGAAGCTTACCCCTTGTTGTCCCTGTTGTCCCTCATGATAACCTACTACTATCTCATTAAGAATCTATGAAATTATTTCGCTGGGAAAAACTGTTGAAAGTTGTTAGTTTAATTTTCAAAATTAATTTTATCAAGTTTTGCAACAGTTCATTCTCGGATGGCACGAACCATACGGAAATTAATACGGGATAGCTATCAATGAATTAAATCGTATGAAAAGGTTGTCCTACATAGAAACTATTGAGTAAATGAGCATGAATGATATTTTAATAAATATTTAAATAAAAAATTGGAAACATGAAAGCTTCAAAATACTTAATGCTCAACATATCTTTTAATGTCATCATTAGATTTGCATTAGTTGCTCTAAACTACAAATGATTTGGAATGTTCCAATGTTCCATAGTGTAATACTTTTAATGACTACTGCTACTGACTAGTTGCCAGTTGAATATTTTCAACTTTTAAATTTGCACGTCTTTCAATGAGAATTCTCTCGCTCAATTCTATCAAACGACTTTTATTTTTTTTAAAGCAAAAGTTCAAAATGTGGCAACAAAAGATTGCAAAGAATCAATTAAAAAACGAAAGTCAGTCGAAAGTAAGTCATGTAAATCCACCTGATTTAACCTTTTTACCGGCAGCACATTGATCGTCCAACTCCTTTTCAGGCTGTACGGGCAATTTTCTTGGAATTTTGTTCAAACAGTACAATTCATGGGATTCGATATTTCACGGACCAGAGGCGTCATTGGATTGAAAGGTCACCATATTCCAAATTATGAACCAGAGCTTCTAAAAATCGATTTTAACGCTAAATAAATTTTTAAAATGTATTATTTGTTTAAATTCAAAATAGATTTTGGTGGATCGTTGCGTTTGTACTATCGATTTGCTTATGCGGACTTTCAATTTGGCATATTTTATTGGAATGGAATGAGAACCCAGTGATAATACGCTTTACAGAGAAACCGTCACCAATTTCGAAAATCCCATTTCCGACCGTGACCATTTGTCCAGAAACTAAAGCTCATATGAGTAAATTGAATGTGACTAATGCATACAATTCCATAAAAGATCTAAAAAATCGACCGCGACCGCCAATTTTTCTATCCAACATAAAGTATCACAACTACATATTTGTTTATCTATTTATGTTTGTTAGCATATTTCAATACTTTTGAATCGTATTTATTAAATTTTAGTCTAGAACGAATGGAGGCGTTGTCACACATTTGTCAATTTCGTTTTCCGCCATTCATTCATTGGGGGAAAAACTTTACAAATGCATCAATTTACGAAGTGATGAGTGATATTGCACCTAGTTTGGACTATTCGATGTTTCAGTGTATGTGGTTGAATAAAATTGATTCATGTTCGGTGTATTTTACCCCAGTATTAACTGAAAATGGACAATGTTTCGTTTTCAATGCCTTAAACTCAAATGAGACATATACCGACAAGTATGACGATTAACCGTTTGAAAATGACGTTTAACTAAATCCAAAAAAAAAATTAACTTTCAGAATTGCTCCTGAAATGAATATGGTAAAAGGTAAACCAAATGCATCAAACTGGAGTTTGGAAACTGGTTACAAAGGTGGATCAAATGAGAAACACTATCCAATTCGTGTGTTTAGTGCTAAACAAAGCAGTGCTTTGGTGATCTTTTTGCGACTCTTTGACCAAGATCTTGAGTATGTGTGCCGAAGTTTAGTGCCCGGATTTAAGATTTTTTTGCATACACCTGGCGAAATACCGGCAATGTCACGAAAATCATTTCGAGTTCCTGTCATGGCAGAAGCAGAACTATCGATCAAACCCACTCTCACCACCACTGCGAATGGTTTGCGCAGCTATACGCCAAGGCAGCGACAATGTTTTTTCAATAGTGAACGTCAATTACGTTTCTTTAAAATTTATGCACAAACCAATTGTGAAGCTGAATGTTTGGCAAATTTCACAAAATTGGAATGTGGCTGCGTACAATTTTCCATGCCAAGTATGAGTATATATAGTTCTAGTATAAATGCCATTGCACAATGTATGTGTTAAGGCTAAAAAATTCATTTGGTTTGCTATTGATTTTACAGAAGATAATGAAACAAAAATTTGCGGTGCTGCAATGGTGAACTGCTATCAAATGGCCGAAAAGCGTTTATTTGGAGCAGATGTAATGGACGGTTTGAACGATGACATTGTTAAATTATTTCGTGAGGAATGTAATTGCTTGCCAGCCTGTACATCCATCAAATACGATGCAGATATTGATCGAGCTAGACTGGATTGGAAGGCCGTTTTAAATACCTATAATAGTCGGAGTTTCCATCAGCCGGGGTGAGTAAGGTGTATTAGAGCTAGTTTGGAGGGAACTAACCATAGTTTTCAAGTCAGCGATCAATGTGGATTTAAAATGATGTTCAAATGTATATGATTCCGTTAGAGAGATCGAGTACTAGAGACAAGCTCGTTTACCCGATAACTCTGAGAGAAGAGCTTAATCCAGGCATGGATTGCTTGTCAGACATTATCCGATCTATTGAACAATTGAATGAATGCACTTGAATATCAATCGGAAAATATAACTCGAAAACTAAGGTCACAGCCCGAAAAAACTGATCCAATAAAATTTGAACCCGAAATTATATTTATATAAAATGGTCTTTTATATACTTGAACATACATAACAAAAATCGGTCATTAATTGTAGCATGCAGCCATCAGTGGTGACGATTTACTTCCGGGTTTATCAATTGGACACACTCTTGCGATCAGAGATGTACACATATGCCAATTTTTTGGCCATTTGTGGTGGTTTACTTGGGCTATTTTTAGGAGTTTCTGTGTTGAGTATCATCGAGTTTTTTTTTACTATTCCACACTGCGTTTATACTTGGCACTTCGTCAATGGAAAGCTGAACACAGTGTATTGCCATTTAAGCGCCGGATCAATACCATTTCTATTGATATTCCAAATGTTTAGAGCAAAAATACATAATATATGATGTTACGTGGTAATTTTCAAACTTAATCAACAAGGAGTGGTTTTGTGTATTTTAACAGTTGTAATCATGATAATAGGATTGAAATTGTCATTTTTATAAAGAGAATTAATGTTATTTGGACAAATTTCAGAATGAATGTCATTTGCAATCAAAAATTCAACATATAGAGGTAAACCGATCAATTCACTCAGATAAAATCATTGAAATGTGCAATTTCATCAAATATATGATATTCATCACGAATATTGATCAATTAACTAATTATTGTGTTCCGTTTTACTTCTTGGAAAATTAAATGTAAAAATATTCACTAGTTCACAATAATTATGATGACAGTTCACACAATATAAATTACGATAAGAACAAAAGACAGTTATTGTACGTTGGTTGAGCTTGAGCAGTCTTAGAATCTTTGAACACGTGTAAATAAATGTCCAGCCGATGACAATCATTTTATGGCGCGTATTCACATTTCTATTTCGAAATCATAAGAACAAATTATGTTTATGGTGTGCTTAGCTAAGCTGTGCCCAATATACAATCGTATTCAGTTGAATTTGAGCTTCATGATGTGTAAGTACAGATCGGAACTGTGTGACGAAAAAATACGCATTCAATCTAAAGAAATTGGCAATCAGAAAATGCTGCATCGTAATAAAAGTGCCATAAAAATGAAGATCAACGATTATGCTCAAGTAATTCATGAGAAATAGATACACCAATTGTGTAAGAAAAAAAAATGGTTAAATTGGTTTCTCTTCCATAGGTAACTAGGGTGATATTCAGGGAGCTGTTCTTGAATAGGTATAATCCGGGTGTTTCTAAGTCCATGAAACGAAAGCAGCATTGGAGTGAAAGGTTGAAATTGTCACATTCATTCCGATTCATTTAATTCTTGACTTTTGAATTATCAATTAGATGTTGGTGGATAGTTGCTGTTGGTTTATTGATATGTGTGTGCTCTTCATCAATTTATAAGTCTTGGACTAAATGGAATGACAATTTAGTGACAATGAGTTTATCTGAAGCATCAGCGCCAATTTCAACCATTCCCTTTCCAACAATTACAATTTGTCCAAAAGTTAAAACCTCTAAAGAGAAATTGGATTTAGTATCTGTATATAATATGTATGAATCGCATCAGATGAACAATCTAACTGATTTGGAGTGAGTATACTGACATTTCTCTGAATGAATTCAACAATTTACATCATATCAACTACATGAATGCATAAATCATTGATTTAGACTATCTCGACTTGAGGCTTTAGTTCATACGTGCGATTTTCGTAAACCAATTTATCAACAGTTTGGTGGGCGGTTTATGAATGAATCAATTTATAATCTAATTCAAGAGATGGCACCCACTTGCAACGATACACTGGGTGAATGCCATTGGCAAGGAAAGTTGACACCTTGTACGAAACTATTCAAAACAATATTCACCAACGATGGAGTCTGTTTCACTTTCAACGCTCTTAATTCTGAAGATATTTATACAGAGGAGTGAGTTTTTTTCGTGTGTGGAAAAGTGGTCTTAATTGTTGCGAGAATTAATTTTAATTGAGTGAATCCATTTGTTTCAAGGATGGCATCTGAAATGATGACTGTAACAGACAATCCAAGTGTATCATTCTGGCATCGAGACGAAGGATACATTGATGGATTGCATGAAACACAATATCCAATTCGTGTATTTAATTCCCATTCAATGAGGGGTTTGCTTCTGAATCCACGAGTTATGAAACGAGACATCGAATACATATGCCGTGGACCGGTACAAGGATTTAAATTAATCCTATCGACACCTGGTGAAGCATTGAAGATGACACGCGAAGTTTTTCAAATTCCTATCGCAGAACAGTCGTTCATTTCGATAAAACCCAAAATGATCACAACAGCAATGGATTTAAAGAGCTACGATTCAAGTCAACGGAAATGCTTCTTCAGCACTGAGCGTTCATTACGTTTCTTCAAATTTTATTCGAAGCGTAGCTGTGAGAGTGAATGTTTGGCCAATTTCACGAAAATTGAATGCGGATGCGTTAAATTTTCCATGCCAAGTAATCAATTTATGGTTTGATATGATGTACTCAATATTAATAGCCAAATGTTTCCTTCAATGGTACAAAAATCGCTAGTTGAGTACAAATGTTGTGAGTTGTTGTTTGCATACAAACATTATGAGCTACTGTCAAAACTGATAGTTCTTTCTGCATAGGACAGAGACCTGTCCTCCAACGGGACAAAGTAGTGATTTTTGACGATTGGAGGAAAAAAAATGATTACTTTTGTTAAAATTGCGTACTGGATCTAGAAGCGACTCGTCCACATCCCACTAGTAGTAGTAGATTCTGTTATTCAAACTGAAACTCTTCAACTTAACTCGCTTCTAGGTCCAATTTTATGTTCATAGCTCAATGTGGAAATGTTCAATATTTGACATTCAATTCCCTTTATCCACAGGAGACAAGAACACGAAAATTTGTGGGGCTCAAAGTGTAAAATGCTATCATGATGCCGAAAAGAGATTGTATGGAGAAGATGTAATCGATGGCTTGAAGGATAAAGTTGCAAAATCATTCCGTGAACAATGTAATTGTTTGCACGGTTGTTCGGCTATTTACTATGACGCTGGAATCGATCGAGCTCAAATTCGTTGGGAAGATTGGAAAAAGGAAAATAATATTCCTCAAGATGAGTATGTATGATTGATATTTATGATTTCATCGAATACTAATGTTATCATTTCGGTTTAACGGGTCAAACTACGTATTGCCCGGAATTTAAAAATGAGTTAATATATTGATTGTACTGAATTTTCTATCCACTCATTTCATGCAATTGGACTTCACCTGAACTTTGACCTGTTGCAACCGTTGCATCTACGGCCAAATGTATCATCAAATACAACTTTGCATATATCTCCAAAATCGGGTGTATTTGGGTTAATGACTGTTTATTGGGTAGATTCAAATACTCAAACTTAATCATTTACTTTGGAGACTATCAAGTTGTGACATTGAAACGATCAGCAATGTACAATTTTACCGATTTTCTGGCTGCATGCGGTGGTTTACTTGGGTTATTCCTTGGATTATCAGCATTGAGTATTATTCGATTCGTTTATAATTTTGTACTTCGTTTGATTTGTGTGCTTGGTCAATTGAAATCCAACAATTATGTAACACCATGTCATCCAAATATTGCAACTGAAATCAACTCTAATACTTTAACCATAATTAACGCTCAAAGTAGTGAATAAACATATATGCAATTATTTCTCAACAGCATTTTAAACAATTAAGAAAATTTAGAAAAAAAAACCATTTTACCGTAAATTAAAGGTGATAAAGTAAAAGATAAAATATTGAGTGTTTCCCTATATGAGGCACTATTATTAAGTTAAAACTCTGATGATGAAGATGATCTCTGCTAATATTCTTACACAGGTCAGTGTTTTCTGAGCTTAATTAAATGAGACAGAAAAAAAACGAATAGCAATCGAAATAAAAACTAATCATAATTTGCAATAAATTTATTATCCATAATCTAATTCGCTATTTGAAATGGGTAACACCCAAAGGTTATGTTCACAAACATGGATTCTACACAGACAAAAATAAAATGGTAAATATTTGTGGTTCTGGAGCAATTCTAAGGTCAATTTAACATTGATGCACTAGTTTTACCAAAAGCAAGTATTTTCTGCCATTTGATTCCTCAACCCATCATGATCAGTTTGTGCAAAATATGTGCAAAACGATGATGCTTTTGGTAAAATTATTTTATATACAAAAGTAGAAAATGTTGTGTAGCAAAATCAAATTAAAACCATCTCAAAGTCATAGATACCTGAGGGTCAAACGACTACCAATACTACTAAACAAACGTCAAAATATCTGGATATTACTGAGACAATATCTGCACCTACAGATACGCAACTAGCTATCACCTATAGGTGGCACGCGAAACAGAATAAATACAGAGAGAAATGAGAGAGAATCGCATCTCGCACATCAGTAGGTGTAAATGTTGCTTCAGTACTTTTCGGTACTTTTGGTGTTTGTTTAGCAGTATTGGTAGCTGTTGAACTTAGTCCTTGTACTGATTATAAGTTATACTTACCACTTTAATTTAGTCTGTGTAAAACTCGTTGCAGTCTATTAATTTATTAATTGTTTCAAACTAATTACGGAATGTAACGAGAAACAGCACAACTTCAATAAAATAGATTAAAAACGTGTGCTTTAGGAGAGTAAGACAAGTATTGAGAATTATTTCCGATTGAATCGGTTTTGAGTGAGGACCAACGGCTAGAAAGCACACTCTATTCAATATGAAAAGTAAAAGTATGAAGGAAGAGGGTCAGCGTGAAACTCATGCTCAAGTAAGTGTTGATAAATGGTTTAAATTTAAGGAAAATAGAAAAAAAAATCGAAAGTTCAATGGAAATACATTGAAATCCCATTAACAGGCAATTCGAGAAGTGTTCAGAGAGTTTTGTTTGAACAGTAGCATTCATGGTGTTCAATATTTTTCGGAACGTAGGCCACACTGGACTGAGAGGTTTGAAATTTCACACAATTTCACAAAAAAATAAATGGGCTTACATGCGTAAGGCTTACTTTTCCGCACTTTTAACCATCAAGTGATTTTGTAAAATTTGTTTTAATGTGAAAGTAAACATAGTGGAATTACAAGAAAACGTCATCCAATCGACCTCAAATTTCATTTAAACCATTTTTTCCACAAAATAAGCAGTTTATATGGGTTCGGAGCAGTGAGTCAAAAATCGGTGGTTCCACCTATTTTCTGAATCCAATCTATTTTATGACCACAAATATGGAATGATTCAATTTTTAAATCTCAAAACCATTATAGTTTGTCCCAGGGTAGTCAAATGGGCCCGCAGAATACATTTAGTACGTATATTCGCGGTACTTTCCATATTAAATTGAATTTTCAAGCAAAATAGCCACATTCGCTTGAGTCAGTCATGCGCCTCAACGACTACTACAATACTGCTCAAAATTGGATGGAATCTTAGTGCTATGAAGTTCAAACCATTTTTGATAGTGGTCCACGAGTCAAAGATTGCATTTGAGCGCAAATTGATTAATAATTTTGCGTATGGCGTACGTGTACGAATTTTATGAATTTCGTCTATTTTGGCTGCAAATTTGAGAAATTTCACATCAAATATGGAATGATTGTATTAAGGAATCTCAGAACTAATATAGTTTGGCCCAGGAAAGTGAAATGGGCTCTCGAAAAACAATCAGTAGGCTCAATTGTGGTAATTTCGCTCAAAAATGGCATTTTTAGGGCAATAAACGTATATTCACTTGAGAGCATGGTGCGCCAAAACGGCTATACCAATATTGCTCAAAATTTGATAGGATCTAAGTCTAATAATTTCCAAAAAATGGTGAAAATTTGAAATCGATCGGTGGAGTCGTTTTTGAGCTATCGTGGTAACAAAAAACGTGACAACGGACGGCGGACGGCGGACAAAGGACGGCGGACAACGTGCCACAGCCCCACATCAACATGAGCTAAAAACGGTTCCACCGCATTCCTGTGGGTTCCAAACTTATAGAAAAATCATTTTTGGGGTTTCCAAAATTTGGGCCAATCGCAATACTTTTACGCATCACGTGGTGTGCGGAAAAGTAAAACTCACTAGTTTCGATCATTTAAAACAGATTTTGGTGGATATTTACTTTCGGTTTGTCGGTGTGGCTATGCGGTTCATCAATTCAAACTATTTGGATGAAATGGAATGAGAATCCAGTGACGATGAGTTTTACCGAGAAAGATTCACCGATTTCAGCAATTCCATTTCCAACAGTCACAATTTGCCCTGAAACTAAAACCTATAAATCCAAATTGGATTTAACTGATGCATATCATTCGCTGAAAGAATCAACCACGAACTTGTCTGACATAGAGTGCGAAACTAAAACGCCAATTTTCATCAGGGAATGTATGGAACTCATGCTCACACTTTGCATGAAAATATGGCATTTAGCTGCGTGGATGAGCTTAATACATTCCCTTTCATTCCCCATACATTGCATTTCATTCAATTTGAAAATATTTCAAATGTGTTGAAATTTTCTCTCGCCTTAGACTACTCCGAATGGAGGCTTTATTTCACATCTGTCAATTTTATCTTCCGGAAGACTTTCAATTTGGATCACAATTCACAAACAGTTCAATTTACGATACAATTGAAGACATGGCGCCTTCGTTTAGCGATACAATGTACAAGTGCAAGTGGCAATATAAAGTCGACGCCTGTTCAAAATTCTTCGTAATTCAATTGTAACTGAACAAGGTCTTTGCTTTCCATTTAATGCTTTGAATTCACATGAGGTTTTCACTGAGGAGTAAGTGTCATTTAGCAGTCTAATTCGAAGCATGAAAGCCCAAAACAAAACATTAATTTTACAGCATGGCACCGGAATTGATGACCATAAAAAATAATCCAAATGTGAGCCACTGGAGCTTCGAAGGTGGCTACAAAGGTGAGGCTGCCGCTGTTTGAAGAAGATCTAGAGTATTTATGTCGTGGTCCCATTCAAGGATTCCGAATCATTTTATCAACACCCGGCGAAGCGCTAAAAATGTCACGGCATTCATTTCGAGTTCCGCTTGCCGAACAGGCCGAAATATCGATAAAACCACATTTAATTATCACCGCCGATGAGTTGCGTGCTTATAAACCAGCTCAACGACGATGCTATTTCAGTTTTGAACGTCCATTAAAATTCTTTAAATTTTATGCACAAAATAATTGTGAGTTGGAATGTTTGGCCAATTTTACGAAAAGAGAATGTGGATGTGTGAAATTTTCCATGCCAAGTAAGTGCCTTCAGCGCGAAATTCCGTAAGAATAAGATTAATCATTTTATTTTGATAGGAATGAACAGCACACGAATTTGTGGTGCTGCAAATTTACGATGTTATGAAACGGCTGAGAGGCGAATTTTTGGAGAGGATGTAATTGATGGATTGCAAGATAAAATTGCCAAATCATTTCGTGAAATGTGCAATTGCTTACCCGCTTGCACCTCAATCGTATACAATGCAGAAATTGATCGAGCGAAATTCGATTGGATGGCCACGTTTTCGTCCTACAAAGCATTAGTGGATCCATTTTCGGGGTAAGAATAAACGCATCAAATGATTTCACATCTACTCATTTGGTTTGATCTTTGTTGAAGCATGCAACCGGCAAGTGTAAGCATTTCATTTCGTAATCATCAAGTGGTCACGTTAAAGCGATCAGAGCAATACTCTTATACGGCTTTTTTGGCCAATTGTGGCGGTTTACTTGGATTATTTCTGAGCGTTTCAGCATTAAGCATTGTTGAATTCATTTATTATGCAACACTTCGTTTATTTTGGACACTATTGTCGGAGTGTCGAATGCTGTGTCACCTTTAGAACCAAGAATCATTGACACAATTTCGAATGATCTACCCGATTCTCATATTTCAAGATATAACTAAACTTTAATATCTGTTACTCTGTGAGCAATAAAAATTGCACTCATTTTATTGTGATTTGATTGTCAATGCACCTGGTTTCTTAACAAGGTTTCTAAAAATAAAATCAACATTTATTTTTAAACGTTTAATTAAACAAAATAAATCAGTCCCGTGTTTTTTTAAAATTCTTAGCAAATATTTTACACAGTATTTACTTTCATAGCGTGTAATAGTTCAATTCAAACGATTTCTAAATAAACATTTTCGAAATTTTCCACATACTTGCTTTTGTGTGTTTCAAACAATTCTATGAGATGTGTGCAAAATAATTTATGGTTTTTATCAAGTAGTTCAACGGTAGGGTTTGTGGTTTTCTTCAAGTGAATTGGTGCTCCGATTACTGTGATGATTGGGTGTCGTATGGGCAATGGCCCGAAATTGTATTGAAATAATCCGCACCCATTTCGAACACCCGGAACAACATTTACACGTTGAAATCCCATACGCTTGATCGTTCGTTGCCAAAATTCCGATTTCACATTGATCGTTTTATAGATATTATTTTCACCAAATGAAATGGCCGGAACAAGAGAAGCTCCCGTTTCTAATGCAACCCGAACGAAACCGCGACGTTTTTCCACAACACATTTATACGTATTTGGAAAATTACATTGTGCTTCACGCGAACCACCAACAATTAGTCCAACGGCATTTGATGTGTAACCGTCACAGTTTATTTCGTCGAATGGATCATTCGTTTGGTTTAACAGTGTCCTCAATGAATTTACTGAGGCTGAAGAAAATCCATGGCTGAATAGTAATTCACGTGATATTGGAAACAGCGTATTTGCCATGAGTGTCGTTAACTTGGGACGAATTCTCGGGAAAAATCTTGACCATTTTGAATGACTTGTTGCAAAGTTTATTGCAGCTCCAATACTGAAAGTGAAAAAATTTTAATATTTCATATCCAAAGAGAAATGTAATATTTTAGAATCTTACCTGATGAGTCCATGTGGAAATATACAAACTAAATAGTTTCGATCAGCTGGCAAATCGACTGTTTTAACCAAATCAACCGGAAAATAGTTTAGAAAATGTTTCCATACACCTAAGCCCCTTAACCAAACCACTCTGAAAATATTCAAATCGTTTTTTATGGACCAATTTCATTGATCGTTGGTTATGGTACGTGTTCTTTTGATACAAACCCAATACCGCGTCCACCACAATCACCGGTGCGCCAGTCATAGCAAATGAATGTCACATACGTCATACAAATAACTTTGGAGTAAACACTTCCCCAGAACTAAAAATAAATTTCATCACACACACAAAAAAAACATCAGTCATGCTAATTTTTGTATTCAAAAACAATTTTGTAACACCAAAAACAAATGTTGGCATTTACCAGCAAATAAATAAATGTAAAAGCACTGATTAGGGGGATTCCCATTGCACAAAACATAAAAAATATCAAAGATAACACTTCCAAACGACAATGCATCGGGACATTAAACCAAGGAGTCCATTCGATTGCCATGGCTGTGAAATTCAAATTGAACATTCACCGAAAGAACAATGATGTCGCTCAGCTAATTACATGACAATAATTTTAACATGGTAAACAAAGGAACCTGTAATCAATTACGTCATCCTCATTCAGTTAATTCTTTTTTGATATTTCAACGTATGTGAATGTTGGGTGGTGTTAACATTGCGACAATACACTCCAACACCCGACGATGTACTGATTTCAACGGCATCGATGAGTTTGAAATCGTGGTTTCTATTAATGCGTTGATCGCGACTGCCGCAACGCTCACTATTTTTACTTACACGAAATCAACGTGTATTGCATGCACATGACTCAAGTAGTGGTGGCAAGTAGCGGAGGCATGTGTGAATCAACGCCTGTGATACGTAGATAATGTTTGAAGGAAGCGTTGATTAGCTATTGCTATAGCATTGCATTATACTGCAAACATTCAACTAATCAAATAATCATGTGGAGAATGTACTTTTATCTAAAAACATCGAAAACTGTGATATCTTAACATAGACCTTTAATCAAGTGCAAAAGCAACAAATGTACCTAAAAAAGAATCTCTACTCGATTTTGGTGCTAAATTCATAATTGTGTAAAATCTCATGAATTCAATTTAGTTGCTGGTTTTCACTGAATTTTTAAAAAATTTACTAAATGAAAGGACTAGTCCTTCAACGGCTGTTGAAGAGCAAATAAATACGCTCAACCGAATAAAATTACAACTTTTAATAACTTTAATGTTAATTGCCAAATATTTCACACAGTATCAAAATTTCATAGCGTCCAAACGTTCTTACATTTAGTATTGGTTACGGTTTTAAACGATTTCTAAATGAATATTTTCGTAGTTTCCCACATACTTGTTTTTGTGTGTTTCGAACAATTCGTCGAGATGTGTACAAAATATTTTATGAATTTTATCGATTAGTTCAGGAGTTGGATTGGAATTGTTTTCTAAATGAATCGGTGCTCCAATGACGGTGGTGACTGGTTGTCGAATCGGTAACAGACCAAAATTGTATTGAAAAAAACCACGACCATTTGAAAGAAATGGCACTTCATTTACACGTTGAAATCCCATTCTTTTGATCATTCGTTGCACAAATTTGGATTTTATGTCGACTTTTTTATAAATATTATTTTCACCAAATGAAATGGCCGGAACAAGGGAAGCGCCAGTTTCTAATGCAATTCGAATAAATCCACGACGTTTTTCCAAAACACATCGATAAGTATCCGGGCATGTGTAACTGGTCTCTCGTAGACCACCGAGCACCAATCCAACGGCAGTTGAAGTGCATTCATCTCGATATCGCTTGTAATTTGTGTCATTTGATTGATTTAATAGTGAACGCAAGGAATTTGCTGATGCTGAACACATGCCACAGCTCAAAAGCACTTCACGTTGCAATGGCATCATCACATTGACGGTTAATGTTGTAAGCCTTGTACGGACACCAGGGAATAATTTTGGCCATTTTGAATAACCTGTAGTGAAATTTCCACCCACTCCAACGCTGAAACGAGAATATTTTCTGATGATAATTTATATAAAGATTTAATTCAATAGCTCCGAAATTCTTTACCATAATGCCCCATGCGGAAATATGCAAACCAAATAGTTTCGATCTGGTGGCAACTCAGCCGTTTTTACCAAATCAATTGGAAAGTAGTTCATGCAATGTTTCCATATGCTCAAATTCTTCACCCAGGCCACCCTGAAATATTTTCAATCTCAAGCTTGTTTTGATTCATGTGTCGAGTGTCGATAGTTCATAATTATAGCTCAAGTTCATGTATAAACTTTAGTTCATGCACATGTGCACAGTTTCACACTTACCCGGCATCTCGTCCACCTCGATCACCAGTGCGCCAGTCATAGCACAGGAATGCCACATACAATCCGCAAATAATTCTCGAGTAAATATTTCCAAAGATCTAAAATTATGGTTACAGATGATCTATGTTCGACAGCTAAATCCTATCAAACTTTTCTAATGCTGATACTACTTACGAGCAACAAAATTAATGTGATTGCACTGATCGGACCCAACAAAAGTGCCAAGAACATATAACATGCCACAGATAACACTTCCAATCGTCGATGCATCGGAACATTAAACCAGGGCGTCCATTTTATTGCCATTTTTCTAACTGATAAAATCGAATTCAATATTATTGTTCAATATTATTGTTCAATCTTCAGAAGCTGATTTTTGTCAAATACTTAATATTCACTTAAACGGTCCAATCAAAATTTGAATAAATACGAAATCTAAAGAAATTTGGATTTTTTTTCAAGTGTCTCATACAGTCCATAAATGTTTACGTGATATGAACTGCGCTCAAACGCGCTAAAATGTAGCAATAGACTGATTCGACGCGTGCATGTGTTTGGTTAGATTGGGACTTATTCACATAGCGTTCAACCGCTGCTGTCATTGCTATGTAGTTGCAGTCACAGCACAGTGGAATAATTGTTTCATATTCAACGGTAAATTGATTAATGTTTCAGTACTCAATCTTAAATGTATCGATGGACGCGTTCGAATGTTTTACGTCTAATGTTTTTTTTTCTTATGTCTTGCGATTGATTGCCTCTCCTACAATAACATTCGATTGTGTTTGTAAGTAAGTTCGATTGGAAATGGTCATATTTCAATTGAAATCAGCCGCTATCGTAAAAATGTAAACAATCGGCTGCGTCACCCATGCCGATATATATGTTATACTACTCTACCTATAACTGTTAAATTCATTTCGAAAAAGTTGAAATTTCCGATCAACCGATTCCGGTGTTTTCTTAGTTGGACCTAAACAACCTAAACTAATCTAACCATATATAAATTCCTCAAAACCGGCCGGGTCGCTCCGAATTTTGGTCGATCGGGTAATGAAATGGTCGTTAGCTCAGATTTGCGCCTTTATTTTCTATTCAATCTTTGGTGATTAATAAAGGTGAAATTTCACATTAATTTAGTAACTGTGTAGATCACAGTATATACATTTCAATTGAGGCTTTCGCCTCGTAAGGAAACATCAAAAATGTTATTTTGTCTTTTTTGACAACCTGCAGCAATTGTTATACTACGGGCAAAGGCAGACAAACTGCAAATACATTTTCATGTGAGGATGGAGCATCATTTCACTAGATGTTGAGCCACATGTTTGACTATTAACCTAGCCTGTAAGTGTTTTAAACATTAAATAGTAGCTCATAACTGATCGAAGAACCTACAAAATGAAATAAATTGGAAACCAATAGAGATTTATTTTATTTCACAATTTTACATGCATTGAAATGGATATCGTATATGATTGGAAATATTTGCTCACCCCGCAAAATGTTGGCAAATTCATATGTGCTCCATCATAGTGAAGTGGTTTTTTAGAATTGATAATTGTAAGAATGTAGCATTTTTGAATTCCAACTGGCAATTTATACCAAGTGGAATTATAAAGTTCATCACCAAATAAAAGCAGATTCTGTGTTGCCATTTCGGCATAATAGCAATAGAGAAATAATGTCGAACCACTTATGAATATGCCGAGAAAAGAAACGATGAAATTCAACTGAAAGTCACTTAGAGCCTACGAAAAATATATTGATTGGAGTTATAAATGCAACATTAGTTTCAATGTAAATTGGTTGTCTTACTAAATCCGTTTCATAAACGCAGCATGCCATATGAATAATATTGGCAAAAATCAAGATAAACAAATTCCCACGATACAATGACGCTGTCGTTTGAAAAATACTTACAGATGTGCAAAATGTTCAGTCGTTTTAGTTATTTTAGTAGTTGAACAGTTTGATTGAAGTAACAAATTTGAGACTTACTCTTTGACACCTTCATGAAATTCCACAGCCTCTGCGATTGACGAATTTGCTCTTTTTAATCCTTCAGCGCCTTTGCGGCCACACTCATTTACTTCAGCTACTATGTCTCTGAAAAAATACCGAAACTGAGGATAATGGGCACCAATACCCATAAAAAATGGAAGAAAAGAAAAGTTGACGACATAAAACGACGGTCCGCACATTAAACAAACTGCAGCTGAATAGAAGTATCCAGATAAAGTCATTTGATCCCATGGTGCACTTGAAATAGTTAAGCAAAAACAAACGAAGAATTAAAATAATGACCAAAATGGAAACACTTGAATTTAGAAGCTCACATCATTTTGTATGGGACATAAAAACACGTTGGATCGTGGATTCTATTTTGAATATGGCAATAGAGCACATTCATTACATCCTGTGAAATTGACATTACAATGTAACCGAAAAATAAATGCTCCATGAATAAGATGATAAATTTTTGGCTCATTTCGTTTGCCTTTTCAAAATATTTAAAGGACGCTCTGTGATGATCTGAAAAAAAAAATAACATTTAACAGCTTCGTTTTCAGTGCAATTGTTGGTGTTGGTGCACATACTTTTTTGATAAAATTCGGTGTATTTCACAAAAACTGCTGTCATTTCTCTTCGATAGAAGAATGCTTGACCCAAAATATACCACACAGTAATTATAGCTGAAGCTTGAAAAATGGCATACAATGTGTTCTCCAAATCAACATTCATGTATCGCACAATGAACATGAAACTTTCGCACAAAGAAAATGTATTGACCGCAAACAAAAAGAATCCTACAAAAAAACTCAGCATTTTTCTCGGCCATGATGTGCCTTCAGCATGTTCACAAACACCGATAGCAGTGAAAATTACTTGATTCTTCTTAAAAACGGTTATTTCTGACTCAGTCCCATGCATGATGTGATGACTTATTAACAGCTGAAAAGTTCTTCACGGAGTAAGACAAACTTCTAAACTCAGCGCTTATATTTTCGATTGTAAACTGCAGCGTTGGTTGGAATCGATACGTTTATATATCACTTGAAATTCATTCAATTTTAAACAGTCATTAGGCTGATGGTCAACAATTAAATTATTTTGTCAATTCCATGAAACAGAATTAAGTATGTTTGCTATCCATTTTGAGCTGAAAAACCAAAGTAAAGGCTCATTTATTTAGAATTGAAATTGAATGGAACTGCACTTTAAAAATCAAAAATCATTTGGCAATCAAAAATCAATCAACGATGGTGATGGTTATAATTTATTCATCGCTCCCACTCAAATCACTATTTATTGTAATGATGTACTTAAACAGTTTCCTCTACACCGAAATCATTTCAAATTTATAAGTATGGACCAAACACTAATGTCCTCGGAAACCCATTATAAAATTGACCCCAGTATGAGAAAACATTTTCCAAAATTATATTCATAATCTAAAAAAAGAAACGGATATTTCCGAACTACATATCATTGAAAAACAGTTGAAATGGAAAATAGTCCTATCCAAGACTTACTCAGATTGATCAAAGTGAAAATCAAATCATTTAAACAAGGTTCGAAGTACATACAGAAGCCAATCATTTTTCATTGGATATAATGTATTCAATCCAGCATATGCAATTGCTACAAAACCCAGGCACATCGATCTTCCAATGTATTCCACGTACGGATTTTCATAAAAAGAGATGCTTTTGAATAAATAGCAAAGATTTTTGTTTCAATTATTCTTCATTGGAATTGAATTTGTGCAGCAAAACTGGTTAATATATTTATCTGAACAGGTTGTATGCGAAATAATGCTATGAGATAGATTTTAACTTCGGACGAGTCACTCTTCGGATGTCTAAATATTCGATAGTCATGAAGTTTAATATTTTTCTTTTTTTTTGTTGTAATACATAAATTGTATCATCAGATTTTTATTTCGATTCAACTTACATCAACTTATCGTAAATAACAAGCTACGTTTCTGGATCAAAGTAGCCTACTGCCACACCAACATCACCATAAAATTGTGTAAACTTCATTGTTCACAAAATATTCTATTTTATCGATTTTTCGTGTCATTGTGAATCTTTCCACCAAGATAATTGTACATTTTAACATAATAACTTGGCGATAAAGTTCAAAATTTTTCCAAAAATTATTTTGATGATGATGCAAACATGAACAAGGACTTTTGGTTTTGGTTTAGTGTGTCAAAGTTCACCCGTTGTTTTATTTGATTTTTTTTTCGATGAAATAAAGTCTGCATTCCCTACGATCGGTACAATGGATTCGAACTTGAACTCGAACACATGAAAATTTCGAATAGCAAGTTGTCAAATCTAACCCCAAACAATTCATTCCATTGTGAGCAAAGAAGCAATACACAAACTAAACAGAAGACGTAACCAAATCGTTCCGATTCAAAATTGTGAGTATTTTAACATGTATTCTTTGATAAACTGTATGAGCATTTTGTTTCAATTTTTTGACTTATCCTTTAAATCAATTTGATTCGCTGCGATTCCAATTCGATTTGTTTTGTACAATCTCCAATGGATGTTAAACCATGTATTTTTACTTTATTATAAATTTCCAGTTCAATTTAACGGTTTATTAATCGACACTGAAAAATTACTTAAGTTGGAAATGGACGATCATCCAAATAAACGTATGAAAATGTCATCGGTATCGACAAAATCCTACAGCAATGAAAATATGTACCAAAAGTGCCACAACATTTTAATTAACCAAGCGACTGATGTGCAGTTCATTTTTGAAGATGAAAATGGCGTAACAAAAGTTCCGGCAAATAAAAGTGTGCTGTCGGCAACGAGCCCCGTGTTCAATGCCATGTTTAACGGTGAGCTCAAGGAGCCAGGTGATGTGAAAATGGTCGACGTCTCATCGGTTGCATTCATCGAGTTTCTACAATTTTTTTACGGACATCAAGTGAAGCTAACCAAAGACAACATTGCTGAAGTATTGAAGCTCGCTGATAAGTACAATGTTGCTGATTGTTTGCCGGTTTGTGTTGATTTCTTAAAGGACAATTTAACTGTCAACGATGTCCTTTGGGTTCTCGATTTGGCAATCAAGTTTCAATTCAACAGTTTGAAAGCATTTTGCATGGGTGAAATTCAAAAGAACTACCGAAAAGTATTCGACATGTTTGATCACGATGGCAAATTCGTCTCAAACTCATGCAACAGACACTCAGAAGTCGATGTAGACAGCATTCTACCTCATTTATTTGCAATCTCAAAAAATGTGATTTCCAACTTGGAAATTAATCGGTCAATGTCCATGTTCCCGTTTACTCTGAGCTCAAGCATAACAGTCGATTACCGACAAAAATTGAGTGAAGTCGAAAAAGTATCATTTTCCTTGGATGGATCAATGTTGTTGACCGACATTTTTTGCTCAAAAATCGTTCACAGAAACTGTCTGTATCATGCGGCTTCGCAACCTCCAAAGGTTCACGACTACGAAATGACGATAGCAGAAGAACTGCCAACCTCTAATCAAATGGTTCAGGTGTCAGCTCACATCTTTGCACACAAATTCGAGATCCACAATGACGAGAATCGTGTTCATCTTTCAAATCCAATCAAAATTAAAGCGAATGTCAGCTACACCATTCTGTTGAAAAATTTCAACGCAACGGGACACAGTCTGTACACCAACAAAGCAATCATACCTGATGAACCAGTTAAGCTTACACCATCCATTAATATTTCATGCAAAGCGAACGACGTCACTCATTCTTTGATTTCCCGTTTACATTTTAAAGAAATTCCACTCGAATGAACTGAATTGAAAATAAAGAAATTTATAACCGTTTGATTTTTTAACCGTTTGTATAATATAACATTGTCTATTATAAGTATACGTCCACAATAAAATGAAATAGCAAATATTTGAGTAAATGTTTCACTCTCATAGGTTCTGACGTGGTCTACTATTAATCATTTTTAGTTAGTTTAACCACCTTAAGTTTTTGGACCTTCGTTGGATTTACACTAGATAGAATTGACTTTGAAAATATTCTTCCAATTTGCTTGGGTTTTTTGTCGACTAATTCGGACCTGAGGAATCCGAAAACGACCAAGAAAATTCTGTAATATGCTCTCTTTGGGACATATCGCTGTGCCCATGAAAATTTCCACTTCGACAAAAACTATAGTTTTTAACTCAATCTTCTTTTTAAAACACTCAAAATGTTTATAAGAGATATTGCTTGGGTCCTAAAGAAAGAAAAATGATCTTTGTGAAAGATTTCTGGGTGAAATGAAGTCTCCAAATCGAAAATTTGTGAAACAACTTCAATTTTTCATCCACTCTTTCGTCAATAACTATGGAACGGCTCGTTCAATTTGGACATATATATATAAAGCCATGGCTTGTGAAAGTGGTTATCATTCCATGGAACGCACCAGTCGCTATACCGGCGTTCATCTATCTAACTACTTCCCCAAGTAAATCCGTAACCAAAGTTCTAGCCGAGGCAATGGCTACTACAGCAAACAATAAAATGAAAATCTCGTATTTCATGTTCCGTTCGTTAAATCTTTTTTTTTCGGTTGAACTCGCTGCGCCGAGTGAAACTAGAATTTTCGAAGCTCTGCTATTGATTGGAATTCTTTTAAAGGCTATTTCAACCATGATGTCAACTCACGTTAACATCATAAATGATCATTTGTCAATTAATAGGAGATTTAATTAGATTCTTGTACAAATGTTCGTATTGAAATTCAACAAATTCGTGTAAAAATATAGTCGACACGTGTGGACGCGTGTGGAATATTTATTCATTTCGTGCAACAATGTATCAATTGTACTTACGTCATTTCATTGGCATCTAAGAGTGCAATCTTTATATGATCGATTTCAAGTTATATCTTACTTTAGGCGTCGAGACAACTATACAACGTAGAATGCAATTTCCATTCTGGTGGTTTTTTGGTATACGCAAATTTTGGTATACGCATACTACAGGTCGCCCTTGTGAAAATAAAACGATTGAACAGACAGTCGTTTGGCAAACGGCTAAATTGTGACAAAAAACGACTGGCAATCGATTGTTAATCGATTGGCAATCGACTGAAACCGTCTAAAGTACATAAAAATCGTTTTCAGACGTCTATTGTCCCAAATCAAACGACTATAGTCGTCTAACAGTCGGCTTTAATTTTTTCTTCACAGGGGCGCTTATTTCAACATTAAATACATTGAAATCTATGTAATAGAATGAATGTAATAGAAAGGGTTGCACCACCACAGTGAACCGTGTGTTTTACACGAATTACCACATCTTTCACATTTGAAGTATTGGTAGTTCGTGTCTTTTCCTTGATATTTCTATGATGGCGGTACCCATTCTGTGACAATGATATAAGTAACATGTGACCCATACTTTGGGGTTTTTTTTTGGGAAAAAAAGATCTACAAACTCCCACAATTCTCTGCGTGTTAGCTAAAAGTCAATTGATTAGGTTTTATTGAACCGACATTTTTATTATTGGAATTCTTAATTGGATTTCTTTTGTGCAATTGTACAATATGCTATTGCTTCTATATAAAGACTAAATTGAATTGCGCACTTTTAATTTAGTAGTTTTGAAACAGAATTCTTTCTAAATTTAAAATGTAATCAAACCGTCAGTAGAATTTAGTATACACTCCATCTTAATATTCATCAATCGATAGCTTTATTTATATTTTTATTCGTAAGCTTTTTCCAATGCTTGATCCAAATCTCTGACAAGATCATCGGTATTCTCGAGTCCAATTGACAATCGAACTGATGTATCGAAGATTCCTAGCTGTTCCCGTACTTCTTTTGGTACATCAATGTGGCTTCCGAATGCACTAAAAGAAAATAAACATTTTGAGTCAATTTCTATACATATATAAATAAATGCGTTACACTAACGGTAGCACGGCAAAACTGGTACAAGTTCCAAAGCTATCTGATGACACAAAAACACGAAGACCAAGAATAAATTTTTTCACTTCATTTAACGTTCCCATTAATTGAATTAAAATCATGCCGCAATGGCCTGTGCTCTGTTTGAGCGCCAATTTGTGCTGCGGATGAGACGGCAAACCTGGATGAATAACTTTTATAACTTTTGGATGGGTTTCCAAATGGCGAGCCACTGCTAAGCTATTTTCACAGTGTTTATTCATTCGAAGTGGTAATGTTTTGAGACCACGATTCACTAAATAGCAATCAAACGGTGAACATGCCAAACCATGTTTGATTTGAATGTGTTTCAATTCATCAAATAATTGGGTATTATTTGTAACTATTGCACCAGCCAACACATCATTGTGACCGTTCATATATTTTGTAAGAGAATACATTACAATATCGGCTCCCAAATCCAGTGGTCGTTGAAAATATGATGTCATTAAAGTGTTATCAACGACGAAAATTATTTGGTTACTATTTTGAGAATGAATTAATTTGGAGATAGCATCTATGTCCGAAATTTTAAGACATGGATTCGTTGGTGATTCCACCCATAATAGCTGGATACGAAAACAAGTGAACATCAGCATTTGATTTTACTTAAGGCCTTACTTGCTACTTCAGCGATTGAAATCGCGAGCGATTACCCTATCAAAATTATATGGATAAGGAATTGCGCCGCGATTGTATTTATATGTGAAATCACAATCGCTGAAGTAGCAAGTAACGCCTTAAGTTCAATAGTGTTTTTTGAAGAAAAAAAAATGTACCCGTGTATTTGGTTTAATAGCACCTTCAATTAATTTGATATCGGTTGTGTCGACAAAATCCACCTCAATTCCATGCATTTTAATTTGATCTAAGAATAGCGTTCGCGTTCCACCATATGTTTCAGAACATGACACTATGTGATCGCCGGTCTTCAGTAGGTGCAGTACAGCAGTGGTTGTTCCACAACCAGATGGAAATATTAAACCATGTTTTCCATTGTCTAATGCTGCCAAACAGCGTGCAAGCGCATCACGGGTTGGATTACCATCTCGACCGTAGCAGTAGCCCTAGCGAAATTTTTATTAATACGAAATTAATACGATATTTTTCACAAACACCAGTTTAATCAGTACACTAAATATATTCGTGGGATCTTTTTGATAATATGTGACCGATGTTACAATCGGCGGAACTAATTCCGAGTGACTCCATTGATCAAACTCCTGGCCGGCGTGAATTGCTTTTGTCTCAAAATTACTGGTCAAATTTATGTCTGACATAGTTGCAAGTACGAATTGCCACAATTTAACGACCGCTCTCAAAGACTTTGCTCACTTGAATGATTGATACGAAGCTCTTTTTGTAGTTTTATTATGTCTATATGTTCATACAATCTAAATAGTGTAAATGAATTGCATGTACATTGTACAATCAAAGTATAATTGTATATATGTAACTCTCAATAGTGGAATTGTCTCATAAATGGCAATTCACACAGCCAATCGATTTTTCGAGACAAATGGGAATATTTTAGTGTTTAATTTTCATCAAACATATTGGCGAACCCATAATCAGCGATTTCACTATTAAGATTATACTATTGTTTGCTGAATTATTTTGTAGCATTTGATAAACATGTTGAATACATGATTGCTGTTTCCTTTTTATTGATGTTGATAAGAAATTATATTTGATAACCTTCATTAGATTCAATTAAGAGTAAACACAGCAAATGATTGAAGACAAACAAGATAGATACTGCGCATTTGAATGCGGCACACGTGCACGTACACTGAAACATAAACTGCGATTTCTCTGTTGAATGTAATTGTTTTGTCGAGAAAAAATCCTAGGATTTTGTTCGAATATTTTGCAAGTTTTTACGCTCTTGAGTAGTTGAGTTGCCATAGAATGAATGTGCAAAATATTTTCCCAATGAAACCAAATACCATTTATTTATGCATTCATTAAATCGAAAATATAAATTCAAATAAATAAAAAATTATTATTGATCCAATTTTATTCAAAAGTCTTCTGCAGAGCTTGATCTATGTCATCAATTAAGTCATTCTTGTGCTCAAGCCCTAAAGATAATCGAACCGTAGAATCGAGAATTCCGATTTTCTCTCGTTCATGTTTTGTCATGTTGTTATGAGTTACGCAAGATCTATAAAATTGTAAACATAATTAATTATTAAAATAATTTTTCATTCGCTTCAATATCTGAAAATTGAAATGTATAGTTTGTACAGGTACACTCATGGAATCGTCACATAACTATCGCAGCATCCAAGACTGGCCGATGATAGAACAATCTCTAGATTTTTTATGAATTTCTTCGCATCATTTTGGGTTCCATCCAAATGAAATGTTACAATACCACAATGGCCTGAGCTCTGCTCCTTGGCCAGTTCGTAATGCGGATGAGAAGGTAGACCTGGATGAATAACCTTCAAAATTTTTGGATGTTTTTCCAAATATTCAGCTATTGCTATTCCATTTTCATGGTGTTTATGCATCCGTAGAGGCAGAGTCTTTAGGCCACGATGAACCAAATAACAGTCAAAAGGTGATAGCACTGAACCATATTCAGTTTGAATTTTATTCAATGTTTCGTAAATATTTTTGTCATTCACAACTATTGCTCCGCCCAAAATATCGTTGTGACCGTTCATATATTTCGAAAGTGACACCACTGCAATATCAGCTCCTAGTTCCAGTGGTCGTTGGAAATATGGTGTTAGAAAAGTATTATCAACACCAACAACAATATTATTATTGTTTGAATGAGCGATTGTGGCTATCGCTTTGATATCGGAAATTTTTAAGCCCGGATTCGATGGTGTCTCTATCCAAATCAACTGAATTGAAAAAGAATTATTGACAATCAATATGGTTGCAAGACTGTGAATTTTTGACGAAAACTTGTATTACCTTTGTATTTGGTTTGATGGCATTCTCAATCTGTTTGGTATTAGCTGTGTCAACAAAATCAATTTCGATTCCATGATGTTTTCCGTAGTTCAATAAAATCGTTAGTGTGCCACCGTATTGCTCATCGCAGGATATAATATGATCACCAGATTTAAATAAGTGTAACATTGCAGTAACTGCAGCACAACCAGACGGATATACTAAACCATATTTGCCATTATCCAAAGTAGCTAAACAACGTTCAAGCGCTTCGCGTGTTGGATTTTTACAACGGCCGTAGTAATATTCCTGGAATGGAAATCACATTTGGAACACTTTCGAATACGTTGAAAACGGCATGATTACTTACTGCCATTTTTGCGGGATCATTTTGATAAAATGTATTTGATGTCACAATAGGAGCAACTATTTCGCGATTTTTCCATTGTTCATACTCCTGACCAGAATGCACTGCTTTTGTGTCAAGAGTCCATTGCTTACTTTGATTTGAATTAGACATGATTTCCTCTTGAAAATTGTATTCACGTATATTGTATTTACTGGACTGAACTCGTTCACTCGACCCTTAATATTAAACATATGTTCAATTGATGCATTTTTGCTCAGTTTTATAGCCCCTGTTTCATTCGATAAACGTATCTAATCTTCTATCACACTGTTATAATTTTTAAAGACTTCACTTTGGTTTCTGGGTTTAAGTTCTATTAGCTTCTATCAATTATAAACACACGTTTCATAGTGATAAATCTAAGGTCACGTTGATACTAAAATTTGTGACGCTGCACAAAAATGCAATTTTCAAAGAAAGCAAAATTTTTCAAAGAACCATACTTGACAGTTCATGTAAAACAGAACCAGTTTGAGTTGAAGTGTCAATGTAAACGTCAAATTGGTAAACGTTTGGTCATCTTTTTTCAAAAAATTCAAATGAGAAATATCAGAATGATTCAGCTTGTTTGAATTCAGTTTCTGACTGCTTGCTGCTATTGCGTCGTACAATCCGATTCAGACATTACCATACGTTATCGATGTATTCGTTTCTTCATTTGATTCGGGCTATTTTTTTTCACTTATAATCAGAGACTACATTGAGCTAACGCTAATAGAGCATGACTAATGGTTAGCTCTCAACCTTATATCATCGAAAGATGAAGAATGTGCTTTCTTTCTGCACTTTGAGCCAAAAAACTGGATTTTTCCCCTCAGAACGCCGATTTTTTAGATTTTTTGCACTGAAGGTACACCAAAATGTATACCAATTACTCCTAAACTCTGCATAACTCATAAGTCAAGTACAAAAGTACCTCTGAGAAAGTTTGAACACAATCGGACTGTTATTTCATACAAAAAAGTGGTCAAATATTGAAAATTTGTGTTTTTTTTTTGCCATTTTCGGGCCTTTTATTGAATTTTTGGTCGTATTTTGAGTAAAAATCCATTATTTTCTTAATTCCGATATCTGAATCAAAGGTATAACACTATATTGGAGACCTAAAATCAAAATTCCCCAGAGATATCCATATAAACCAAGCTAAAATGGCTTTAAAACTGACTAAAAATGTGAATTTTGGCTAAAATCGGCCAATTCTGGAGTCAAGTAACTTTAGGGCCGATGTGGCGCCATCAAACGTGCTCCGATCAGTCTGAAAATTTACAGGGGTCATTTTTATACCTAACCTCCATAGAAAATGCATCGTGCCGAATGAAATTCGACATGAGTGGAAATGCCTACCACTCTAGTCAACATGTTTCAGAAAGCAATGATTTAAGTGAAAAGAATCGATGTCAAGTCAAACAGATCACTTCCTGAATCTACTTTATAGAATGAAACTAAAACGAATGATTTTCAGTTTATTTTAACCCTTTTATCATTTTTATTTCAATTCGACTGAAGATGCAAGTTTTCCTTACACTGTGTATTTATTCTATTCTTTTAAATGTGTTCTTATTGGAATTATATTCAAATATGGAATATATGGAATGCACAAAATCACCGATTTTGTACTGACTGACACAAAACATGTACGAATTTCATTTAATTAATGACTAAAAGGAAAATGTGAAGAAAACTCTAGTTTGATGTGTTTATTGATGGCAATGAATCTTCAACTAATGTTTCACTGCTTCCTGATAACATGCTATCTTCTGAATCACTTGAGGCTTCTTCAGTTATGCTGCTCAAATGTGAATTTTCAACAATTTTCAGTTGATCCTTTTTCGAATGCTCCTGTGAAATTCCAACAATTTTGGAGATACCATTTTCACAGCTCGATTTGAAACCGCAGTTGTTTTTAGCCGTCAAACTTTTAAACACGTCATGACTTGAATGGGAAGGATGTTCAGCTCTCTTCATGAAATAGTCTACTTCGATCTTTTTGCACGTTGCAATTAATCTAAATGATGAAAAAGAATGCATACGGTTGAACATTGAACAATCTATTTAATAAAATGTTGTGGTGCTTGATCCCCAAATTAAAGGTTGATTTGGTTTGAATTCAAGTCAAACATGAGACATGAGACTTACCGATATCGTAAGTAATCAAAGAGATGTGACATAAACATTATATCCGATGGCGGTGCACATGATTCAAAGTCATGCAAAATTTCATGCAGCTCATGTTCGATGCGATTTTCATACGATCGGAATATCAATTCAAAGTTTTGTTTCCAATTGTTTGATGCGCTCATAATTGATGCAACCGAAAATTTAGCGAACTTTGTTGGAAAAATGAATTTAAACGATTGTTCTACCAGTCAAATATAACATACAATGCTTTGGCACTAGAAATCGATAGTCACGGACATGCATGGACAATCAGTTTTTTGTCGACGAAAAATAAAAAAATGTTTAAGACAATCGAAAATGGATCTTCAGAAAAATAAAATGTTCAGTACCAATTTACCGATGAACAACAAGTCGGATAGAATGAATCAGCACCTTTTGAACAGAATACAATGTCTGCTTTAGCTTTGTGTATTTTACATGGAATCTGTCATCTGTTAGTTTTTACATTTCGATTGTTTGATTGTCGCTAGCACGACAACAGTAACATTCGATATAGTGATTTGTTGTTTCAATGTCGAACTATTATGCCGTATACAAGTGTATCAAATAGAATAGAAAAAACAATCCGTTATTTTTCCAACACACAGAGATTGCCTTTTTTTCCAATCTGCTTGAAAACTGGATGATGAATCATCGAATGTGCATTTCGGCCATACGATAAATTACACTCTGTCAAAATATTCACACTGACACATAGAATGACGTTTCTATTAGCGCCAAAAAGTACCATGGTTCTTGTATTTAGAACCCAGTTACTAATACAAATATATATATGCATATAATGACGTCATTGAATTATGAAAATATTAGTGCTGAGGTTCTAGCGCATAGAACGGTGGTACTTTTTGCAGCGCGTAGAAACGTCATTCTTTGTATCAGTGTGTGAGTTTTGACAGAGCATGGACAATGCTATTGCGCAGTTAATCAAAAGTACGCAAAACACAAACAGAGAAGAAATCGAAATTCGGGTTGCGTTTGTGTTTTGATTTGCTTCATTGTTACCACTGATTTAGTTTGCATGCAAATGACCTGTTTCAACAATAAATCGTCACCAATGAACAAAAATAGCTGGTGTTTTTGCCGTTCTCAATAAGAATGATGCGCATCGCTGTTTTTGTATGCGCTTCACTGTCTTGCTTAGAATCACACCAACAAGCTATTGAATGTAGTCAAACAACGCATGTAATTTTTTTTCCTATAGAGCACAGAAGAAGAAAGCCCTCTGCTTAGTGGTTTGCCACAAAGAAAGAACTAATACTTACATTTTTGTTTCATGAACAAATAAAAAAAAAACACCAATTTACCATTTCTTCTTTTTCCCCATCAAACTGAAACTCAGTGAAATCAATCAATCCAATACGCCAATAATTTATACGTTCAATTTAAATTTATTTAATAATGTTTAATGTCAAAAAAAAAACAATTCCTTCAATTCGATAGAATTATAAATACTTAGTTAATTCCGATCACTTTTTTCTTATGAGAATTTTCAGAATGAAAAAAAAACAGCATTAATTTCGATGGCAATCAATTCATTTGATTGTAGAAAAGCAAATGTTTCTTATGCATTACATAAATAACGATTGCTTGACAACTTAAAACTAATTGGATTTTCTTCGTATCCAAATCATGATTAAATATGTGATTTTAAAGGTGATAACATTCAGTTTGATTTTCGGTGGTTTGTCTTGGCTTCAGTGGCGATTGTCAAATGGTTGAAAAACGGTGACACATAACGAGTGCACTGAAATGAAACCATTTTAAAAACACAAAAACGATGTTAATCACAATGAATCAATCTTTAAAATGAAACAGAAGAAACGGAGACGCACATAACGGTGTTTTTTTGTGTGTGTGTTGAATGTGACTCTGTTCTATACAATTTTACATTATTTTAAGGCCAAAATCTTCAAGTTTCTTTCAAAATTGTGTGAAAAAATGGTGTCATACCGGAGAATGTTATTTTAGAAAAAAATGATTGATAAAACTTACCAAATTACTCCTCATCCCATTGTTTGATCGCAGCCAACATTTTACCACCCAAACTTCTTTTCTGCTTTTTTGTTACGAGGTTCAATTCGAGCTCTTTAGCCACCAACAGTAGATCATCTTCCTTGCGCGATTTGATGTTTAAATTTTTCATGACTTTGCGCACATCCTTGTAATTAATGGATTGTACCTTTGATGTTGTACCTTTTGAATTGGTTTTGCTATTTTTTGCCATTTTGATCCAAAAAAAAAACAAAGTGCGACGATTCAAACACAATAAACGACGACGTGAAACAAATATAGTTTTCAATGTGTAATTTTGCAAACAGAATTTTCTCTAGAATGGTCTTCGAACGAATGCTCAAACTGAAGTGATGTGATTTTGCCGGAAATTTTCTTCCAACACATAACAGCATCAACGCGCTAAATAGGACCCTGATAGGGTCAAGCCGTTGTGTAAACTGTTGGACGATGCGATGTTGGCAGAATTGTCATCTTATGCTGTCTAATTGAGTGCGTTTAAAACTCAATTTTAAAATGGAACAAAATTTCACATTTCTGATAAAAAGAAACCAGTTTTCCGGCAAAATTTCAGTTTTATCTTGAAAATTTCTTTTACAGAAAAACCCGAAATGTTTCAATCAATTTTCATTTGATTTTCGTCCAGAAGTTTGGTGATGATATTTATTTGCAACCTTAATCAGTGGTTAACAATCACAAGAATCGCTCCATCTTATTAAATTATCTCAAAATTTATGACTAATTCGACATCGGCAATTAAACAATATGTGATAACATTGTTTAACTACAATTACGCAGATATTTTGTGGCATTATTTCATTTTCATTGAATTTCAATTTACTGAAATCAATAAATTTGCATTGTAATCTGTAATGCAACAAGTGAACACATAGAAACAATCAAACATGAACATTGATGCCACAAATACATTGACGAATCTTCAATGATGAATAAACAACAATGATGACATTTTGGTGCCGTGTTACCACTTGTTTGCTGGCTTCAATGTCATTACGTGACAAAGCATTCAGCTGCATACATCCGATTTTCATTCATCTCGTCAATATATTTGATTCGATTTTTGTGACAATTTGTTTGGAATTTTTATAGTAAAATATTCACCGGATATCCGTCAATCATTTCCTATTTATGGTGATTTGTGCAATTGAAAAACGAATATACAATAATGTGTTGATTCTTAAGCTGACTTCATTTGAAGCATCTATGTTCAGTGTTTTTCTGTCGTTCTTGAACTAAATCTGAATTTCAAAAATTAAATTTCATTTATTTTTCCTAGAATAGAACCAATTTCATAATATTTCTAAATAACTCAACACAATTGCAAATGAATTCAACATAATCGTTAAACCGAGTATACGATACGACGACAATTTATATGTGTGAGGCAAATGTTTTTAGAATGTTTCAATAAAGAGTTGGTTTTGGTGACGAAAATCGTCGTTTAATTTTGTCACAAAAATTTAGCCGAAATCTGTTTAATAATTATTATAATACCACGCATTCCAGGGCCCTAAAGAGGAAATAACTATTCGTTAACTTATCATATAAATGCGTGATCATTCGCTTCATGTGTTTCATTTGCAGAATATTTGCCGTATTTGTATTGCAGTACAACAGTTAGTTGCCTAGTTGTCAATTTAAAACCGTGAATATTAATTGTGTATAATCTCAAAGAGAAACTGCCGAGAGTATCTCAAATCTCAAGCAATGGACCAAGACAACAATAATTCAGTCGATCGTAGAAATGATGAAATGACCGAATCAAAAGATAAAGTCATGTCATCATCTGGAACAGAACCGAAAATCGAGAAAAAATTACACATTCCAGGAAAAGATAGCAAGAAATACTGTAAGTTTTGACTTTTTCGCCGATGAAATGTGCTTGGGAAAAGTATTGGTTTTTGCCTCGAAAATTCAACTCAACAGCGCTATAGTGAACGAACTCTGATCGGGCTCAAATGTTGACCAGAATTTCAGTTCAACATGGAAACAAATTTGTCTTAGCACATTTTGATTCGGATGTTCGATTCTGTTAGCTCCGATAACTTTCGAACCGAGTCTCAAATCCCAAAGTGAAAGCAAATTTGTTCAGTATTATCAGTGGATGTTTCCTATTGAATTTGAGCCACATCGGTATGGCCGTTCTGGAACGACGTGCATTCAATTTCATTTTAGACTCTCCAAACTGTATTTTTCAATGAAATTTTATACTGTTTGCGTCATTTGAAATATATTGTAGTCCTCTTGATGTTCTATATAATGAACAATGCGAACAATACAAAAAATATATATTTATGCCGAAAAATCATGGAATGTGAAAAGTTGTAAAAAGGCATGAAATTTCTAGGAAATCGAATTGGGATTGGGAATATATGTTGAGAATTTCATAGCGACGTGCACTTTAGTGCACATACCGTGCCCAAATACAGTAAATTCTATGAAATATAACATTTTCCTAGTTTTCATGGCAAAACCAATATTTTGTCTCTTGACTGGTCAAGTGGAAAAGTCAGGATCACGAATGTAATTCAATTTATCTTGATTCGTTACAGTATTCAATCCCGAACAATTGCAAAAAGCATTGATGCCATCCTTGGAAAAAATGTGTATGCAAAAGGTGTCATGTGACTTCCGTGAACCGGTCGATCCAATCGGTCTTGGTATTCCAGACTATTTTGATATTGTGAAGAAACCAATGGATTTGAGCACGATTCACACGAAATTAACAAATGGAAAATATTCGGATCCATGGCAGTATGTGAACGATGTGTGGCTAATGTTTGACAATGCATGGCTTTACAATCAAAAAGGGTCACGCGTTTATCGCTATTGTACAAGCGTAAGAATATGAGTAATTTATTTATGAAGCATTTATGAGTAAGGACATGTCATGAGAAGTAACAAACGAACAAAGATTCCTCTGTGAATCACAATTTGATGATCAACAACGTTCTTATTTAAAAAGCATTCAAATAGTCCAGTAAATTCAACACTTTTACTTCGAAACGAAGCAAAAATTTAAATTATATTTTAAATGGTAATCACTTGAAAAATTGCGCTCATTTCAGCTGTCAGAAATTTTTGGAGAAGCTATAGATCCAGTGATGCAATCACTCGGTTACTGCTGTGGTCGGAAATATACGTTCAACCCGCAAGTACTGTGGTGCTACGGCAAATCGAACTGTAAAATCCCCAAAGGCGCCACGTACCGAGAATACTCGACTAGGTCAGCCATGCCATGATCACGCTAAATTAATCACAACGTAACAATCACTAACATAAATATAAATCATTTCAATTGTTGCAGTGTATTCGGCATTACAAATTATTACACATTTTGTACGGAGTGCTTCAGTGATATTCCTGGCGACACATTTACGCTAGGCGATGATCCAAAGCAATCAACTGAAATTAGTAAAACCAAATTCGAAGAGAAGAAAAATGAACAGCTTGATCTTGAGCCATTCGTAGATTGCATCGAATGTGGACGAAAACAGCATCAAATTTGTGTACTGCATTCTGATTCAATTTGGCCGGATGGTTTTGTGTGCGATAATTGTCTACGAGAGAAAGGCGAACGAAGAAAAAAAAATAAATTCAATGCAAAACAATTACCACAGACGAAACTGAGCGGTCACATTGAAACTCGAGTGAATGATTTCCTTAAGAAAAAAGAAGCGAGCGCTAATGCAGTGCACATTCGTGTTTTATCCAGCTCCGATAAAGTGGTAAAAGTGAAACCAGGCATGCAACGCCGTTTTGTTGTGTCCGGTGATTTTAAAGCAGAATTTCCATATCGTGCTAAGGCTTTGTTTGCATTCCAAGAGATCGATGGCATTGATGTGTGCTTCTTTGGAATGCACGTTCAAGAATATGGTTCAGAATGTCCATATCCAAACACCAGACGTGTCTATATCGGTTTTTTGGATTCGGTTCACTTCTTCGAACCAAAACAACATCGTACAGATGTTTATCATGAAATTCTACTTGGTTATTTGGATTATGTCAAAGGTTTGGGCTACACGATGGCCCATATTTGGGCCAGCCCGCCCACTGAAGGCGTTGACTATATCTTCAACTGTCATCCACCAGATCAAAAGATTCCGAAACCCAAACGACTACAAAATTGGTACAAAAAAATGCTTACCAAAGGTATGCATTTGCAGGGAGGACCCATACATGATTTCGGAGATATTTTGAAACACGCAATGGAGGATAAGCTCACACCTGCCGATTTGCCGTATTTCGAAGGTGATCGCTGGCCAAATGAAGTTGAAGAAAGTATCCAAGAGCTCGAACAAGCCGAAGAACAAAAGAAGAAACAAGCCAAACAGGAAGCTGCAGGCAATGCGGTAAGTTAACAAAAACAAGACAATCAATTTTAAGCACATGTTCACATGGTCTATAAATTTCGACAATTTATATCTGTAGAAAAATTCACTTAACGAAGTTCACGATCCGCCACAAAAAGACAAGGAAAAAAGCCAGAAGAAAGCTAAAAAATCGAACAAATCAAACGCAAATCAAACTGGAAATGATTTGAGTGCAAAAATCTTTACCACCGTGAAAAAGTACAAAGAAGAATTCTTTGCGATTCGATTACATTCAACTCAATCAGCCGCTAGTTTGGCGCCAATTCACGATCCAGATCCACTGATCAACTGTGACTTGATGGATGGTCATAATTCATTCCTGACTTTAGCTCATGATAAACATTATGAATTTTCGTCACTGCGGCGAGCTCAGTACAGTACGTTATGCATGCTTTATGATTTGCACAATCAACCTGAAGATAAATTTGACTACACATGCGATCACTGCAAAAATAAGGTTGAAACTCCCTATCATTGTACTGTTTGTGATGACTTTGATTTGTGTACAATTTGCAAAGATAAAATTGGTCATGAGCATGCAATGGAAAAGTTGGACTTGGATTTGAACAAAGATCCGTCAAACGATTTGAAGCGAACCAATCCACAAGATGCACAAAAGCAATCGAATGATTCGATTCAATCACTGGTTCATGCTTGGCGCTGTCAAGAGCAACAATGTCGTCAACCATCTTGTATGAAAATGAAACGTGTTGTGGCACACACACAAATTTGCAAACGAAAAACCAACGGACGATGTCCAATTTGCCAGCAGCTCATTACTTTGTGCTGTAGTCACGCAAAACACTGCAATGAAGTTGATTGTTTGGTTCTATACTGTTCGAAAATCAAAAAACAGCTCGATCAACAAGCGAAATTACGGCATCGACGTGTTTCATTTATGTACAATCGAACGGCTCCAATTGTGGCTTCACAGGCTACAATTAGTGAACCACAAAATACAACCACGAGGGTGGATCTGTTGCCACAAATGCAGAGTAATGCCATGACACAGGGCGGCCAAATGAGCGTACCATCGATTCAGGGCAACCAAATGGGTAATCAAATGAAAGGCGCACAAACACCGGCAGCCAATGTTCTGCAAGTGATTAAGGAAGTTCAAGAAGAAGCTGCACGACAAGGCTGTGCGAGCATTGGCAAAAATCTGCGTGTTATGAGCTCAATGTCACCATCAACTTTGCACCACGGTATGAATGTTAACATGGGAATACAACAGCAAAACACCATGAAGACACAACAACAACAGGTAATAATTGTTGAAATTGAGTTTGCTTTTGACAATTCTGACAAAACTGATTTGTTTTTTTTTTTTTTTTTTTTAATATAAATAGCAACAACAGCAGAATTCAGCACAGCAAAGCCAACAAGGAATGGTGAATTCCAATCAACAACCAAATCCAATGAATGTTGGAAATGCTGGTTCAAGTGGCAATATGATGCTAATGAATGATTCCCGGAGCTCTCGATTCCCGAATAATGCTAACCAAGGTCTCCGTCTATTGAATCCGCAAATGATGCCACAAAATCAAATGCAGCAACAGCCACAGCAGCAAATGATGAACATGAGAGCTGGAATGCAAAGTGTTGTGATGCGTCAAAATGCGCAAAACATCAACAACCAAGGATTAACAATTCAAGCATTGCAACAGCATATAGAGAAGTTGAAAAATCAAAGTTCTACGAATTCGGAACAACTGCAACAAATTCTAAATATCTTTAAGCAGGATCCCCAGCTTGTGTCAGCATTCCTTAAAGAACTGGTTGGTGTCTGTCAACTGAAGTTACAGCAAAGGACGTGTAAATCAGATTCAAAACTATAAAGAAAAGAAAAATTAGTCCTCTTTGACTTTTGTCAAGATGTATTGGTGATCTGCCTTAATTTGTTTCTCATGTGATTATTATTGCTTTGAGTGTACTTCGTAAATATGAAGGGTCACATTTTATTCCACCGGAGGAGTAATTTCTGTATTTTTTCCTCGCAGGAGAATATGGGCGAATATTTCCTCCCAAACATTCTCCCATATTTTCCCACGAAGAAAAAAATACAGAAATTATTCCTCCTATAAAATATGAGTCTCTATATTCACTGTGCATTTATTTAATTCCTTTTCAAACTCATTTCGTATTTTTCTACTATAAATAAATCATTATTATTGTATGTAAATAAGTAAATATATATATATTTCATTGAAGCTAACATTTGACAGAAAACGAAATGGAATGTATCAAAGGTGGAATTCAAATATAAATAAAGGAAGAAGAATGAAATAAACAGAGAAGAAAATATTAGATTTTATTTAGATTCAAAAAAATTTATTCGAGCCAATCTCGAAAAATCCCTTTGGGGTTTTACTACTATCACGGAGAACGGCATTTCTCCCAGTGGCTCACCAAAAAATACACTTTTGAGTGCAACACTATATAAACGCGAATTTTTGGACTATGTGTTGCCGACCGATGTCATTCGTGAAATTGGCATTTGCGTGTAGCTTGGGACCAAACTAAGCGAAAGCTGTCGTCAAAATGATTTTTTGTGCAACCAAAAAAAATTTCGCTTGGGGGACGTATGGGGGTGTTTTTTTCAGATTATATAGCATACCTCCCGAAGGGTAATCTTGATCACTGTCGTTGAAAGATCAATCGATAGTACTCCTCAATACCTTCCCAACGAGTGCTCAACAATCAAAATCGGTTGACCCGTTCAAAAGTTGTGTACGTTTTCCCAGAGAGGGGAAACAGGGGGGTTTCCCCTGAAAATAGCGTTGGTATGTGTGTATGTGACGTACCTTCTCTCGATCTCTGTGATGTATAACATTATTTTTAGGGAGTGTCCTCACACTCCCCCGGAACTGCCCCCCAGCAGTTCAAAACCGTCGAGAACGGCCGAATTTCTTTACTTATAAGAAATTAAGCAGGGGGAGAGTGTCAGGGTGCCGATTTTTTTCAAAATTCCATAACTCCGGTAATAAACAACATAGAAAATTCGCAGATACCGCAAATGAAAAGTATTGCGCTAGGCTTTAAATATGTCTACAGTATGAAAGAAATCTATAATAAGGTTTGGTCTCCACATCGAAAAAACTGAAAAATCGAAAATAGATTTTTTCGGTTTTTCGTCATTTTGACCCCCGTACCCATTACCGTAAATTCTGAAAAATTACACTTTGGTAGTACACTTCAATACATATCCAACGAGAGCTCAACCATCAAACTCGTATCAACCATTCCCAAGTTATAGAAGTTGGAATTTCAATCATCATTTTTCCCAAAAATTTGGTTTTGGCTATATGTGTGTCAGAGTTGACAGGTTAACACTATCAAATCATACCAGTAATGTTTCGGTGACCGTGGTGGACCTCGATGGACCATGATCGACCATGATGGCAATTTTCGAAAATGGAACTTTCGAACATTTAACTTTCGAACATGTAATTTCGAAGTTGGAATTTTCGAAGTTTTAATTTTTGAAGGTGGAATTTTCGAACATGCAATTTTCGAAGATTAAATATTCAACAAACCCAAAATGTCAAAATTTAACTTTTGGCTCATTTTGTCATATCTTCGCAGTATTTACTTCAAAGGTACTCAAAATTTACACTTCGGTCGATTGAGTTGAACAGAATTTGATGTTATATCTCAAAAAGTTGTTATTTTTATGTGTTTTATATAAATTGACCTTACAAAACTACTGATATAAGATGAAAAACCTCTGAACGAGGTATAAACAGAGTGGCGCACTAGTAGATCTTGCCCACAAAATGACTGATATAAAATTTTACGTGGCGCTTGGGAAAATATATTGTCGTTTCACAGTCCTCAAATAATTCAACAATTTGTCCATGCCATATTACAATGAATGTGAACTAGAGTGCGCCAGTGTGAGTCCCGAATGTTTTCATTTTCTCCTTTGAGAGTAAAATATAGCACTGAGCGTGCGCTCAGTCATCTCTGACCAAAACCCCCAAAGGGTTTTGCAAAGTTAGCTCGATTTGATTTTTTACACTCTCATGAAATTTCGCGATTTTTCGATTTTTCAGAATTTCACTATTTTCACTTTGTGGTCTATATCTCGTTAACTAGTGGACATTTTTCAAAGCTGTCTTGAGCAAAGTTATAAATTATGACATAATCTACAATTTTTCTCAGCATACTTCGCTAAAAAACTGACATCTTAATCTTAATGGTCTTAATGGTCTTAAAAGCTAAAATGTTCCAAAAAGGCCAATTTATGACCCCCTTTTTTACACACAAAAATATTTCATAAACGGTTGGGGATTTGATTTTACTGTCTAAAGTAAAGTTGTAGATCGTGACAAGACAAAAAATGTCTCCGAAGGAGTCGACCCCAAAAGGTCCAAATCAACCCCAAATATTGCCGTTTTTCGGGGTATTTTTCGCCCCTCAGGAGTGATTTTTTGGGGTCGACTCCTTGGGAGAAATTTTTTATCTTGTCAAGATCTACTACTTTGCTCAAGACAGAATAATCATATCTCCTACATAAATATGCTTCAGTGAAGAAGAAGTTTTCCTCCCCAATTACTAAATCAAAAAAATTAAACCAAACATTTATTTAACACAAATTAAAGAATATTTCAACATATTTATTTCAATTTGTCGGTTTTTCGATTACATTTCTGAATGTATATATGTAAGGTCTATGGAAAATCATTAAGCTACGAATTGGATTGAGTAAATGGTTAAAATTGATTTTTTTTTTTTTAATAGTCATTCATTTGATAATAATTGAATGATTGGTTCAATGTTTACGGTGAGTCGACCGGATATGCATTTTTTACGTAAAGACGTTCTTGAGCGATAGCTAGTAAAGCTTCAACTAGAATTTCGAATGGTTTGGAATCATCAAATTCGGTGCCAAGAAGATTGTGTTTGGTAAGCACCAAGCCATTTCCAAAAATGACTTTAGTCGACCAGAATCGTGTTTGAAGTAATCGTCGATAGAGTGAATTTGCGTCCTTGGCAATTTGATGTACTTGAACTTGATGATTGACAAATTCAAACGATTCGTTTGATTGAAAGTTGCATTTCGTGCAAATCGCCAACATTTTGTGATTTGGATCGGCCAAATGATCCAAAAATTCATGCAAATCGAGCGTAGCTTCACAGCAACCGGCAATCAATTTGATGCTTTGATTGTCGAAGAATTGGTTGAACATAAACGGTTCGTTGTGTTGGTTTGAATGATGTTGCACCTCGTCCTGTGTTTCAAACACATCACCGCAATGGCTACACCTGTATTTCAAATGAGCATCAATCGCTAGCAGCTTACTTAAAACAGCATCGGTGAAGTGAGTTGGATTGAAGGAGTCGGTGCGTAGAACCAATTCATGTTTCACTTTTAAATGTTGTCCAAGATTATCGGTCTTGTGTGCGCATAGTGCACATGCCTTTGTATCTAACACATTTGAAATGATGAGCGGTTCATTTGGATGAGCTTCTTTACTGTGCCGTTTAACCTCTTCAAATGAGCTCATGTACTTGCAATACACACAGAGAACAAAGCCGGCCACGTGAAAGCGGAATGGCCTCGAATCGGGTAATTTGGAATGCGTAAGCAACCAATGCGCATGAACATCGTGTACATTGCTGTACGCAAGATTAAGTGAATTGGCATCATCGCGACATGTTGCACAATAAAATACCAAATAATTGGCAAAACTGTTTTGGTCTCTTTCACAAATTTCCCAATCGTTGTCAGTGACATACACTTTGCCCAGCTTCACAGCAATCGGTTCGGTGGAATGATCACGATTGAAGTGTTCGACCAATGCTCCTTTTGTTTTTATTGTTCGATCGCACAGTCTGCACACCAACCAACGTAAAATCCGAAATGTCTTTTTTTCGTTGGGCGTGAAGCAGCTAGTCGTACCGTCAGTGGTGGTCCTTTTTACCATTTTAATCACTTTAAAATCCATATTATGTGAACCATGAGCCTTCACAAAATGATCACCAGCTTTTGCAATATTTTCCAAACGTTGATTACACACGTTGCACTGCAACCAAATCGTATATTCTTTTTTTTCGATGTCACCATTGGGTTGAATATAAATGCTGCGATACACGGGATTTCCAGTTGGATGAGTGCGAACAATATGGCACAGCATGCTAAAATCACGATCAAAATGCATTTTACACGATGGACATTCCAGCAAATAGCGAGCATGGTATTTAAAGTGCTTGTAAATATCAGTCAACATGTCACGGCTCTGTTTTTCAATCGATTCATTGCAATGTGGACAAATGAATGTCGTCTTATCGTTGTGTAAACGGTTAAAATGGCATTTAAATTTTGCGAAATTGTTGAATGTATCCGAACAAAAATCGATGCCGCAACGATATCGCATCGAATCATTGACAAATTCATAACGTGATGACATTTCCCATGTTAACGGTTGCAAATCCGGTATAAAAATCACTTGTTCAATATTTCTATTGAAATTGGAATCGACAGTGCTGTGTTCACGCTCCAAATGACGTATCATACGGGACCGATGCACCTGAATGTAATTGCACCGTTTGCACATGAACACCTTTACGGAGCTGTCTGTATTTCCCCATATGCCACGATCATAAAAAATGCTTGCAATGTTGTCCAACGAACATGTACCATGGATCACGTTAGACGGCAACTGTGAACGACATTCACAGCAATAAAATTCAAATTCCCCGGTATGCGATAGCAGATGCTGTTTCCATTCGTCCATGCACATCGATAAGGATTTTTCACAAAAATAACAAAATGCACTTATTTTGCCATCTTTGAACATTGTGCAACCGATTTTATTGAAAATACGTTGGACCATTGGCGGTGATGGGCGCGAAATGAACACATCCGATTCGGGATGAACGATTCTGTAGTGATTGACCAAGCACTCATCGAGACTGGCGCAGAGCACACATTTCTTTTGATACGCGGCATTTTGGCAGTGAACATTTCGATCGATGTTCTTTGGAACGGGCATTTTCTCATACCTTTGAAGCTCAACTGATGCTTTGATCTGATACCCTTGAACTAAATAAAAGATTGACAATTTATCAAATTGAATATGAATTTCGACTCTTGTCTTACAAATTGCGAACGAACATTTGCTACTCACCTTCAGCACTTGCTATTTCATGCGATGGTTTTGCTTTTTTCACTGCACCATAGTATAATTCACATTCAGCTACCTCTTTTCGTTTTAGCGTGCTACTTTCAATTTGTGCTGCATGAAAACCCAGTAGAGGTTGTTCATGTGATGTGGAATTTTCATCTAAACTTACATCTTCCGATGTCTCTGCCTCGGAAAATGTAACTGAAATTTCTGTCACATTGTCATGATCATATGCGTCTGGCGAGTGGATGAGGGCTGGAATTTCATCGAGAATGCTATCAGTGTCGTCTGAACTAGGCTCAACCAGTAC